>CAUYUJ010002356.1:84267-90727 GCA_963575745.1 Prorocentrum cordatum
CGTGTGTTGTGAGAGTGTAGTGTGTGTCTGAGTGCGGTTCCCCCCCCCCCTGCATCACCGAGCGCGTCACCCCTTGCCCTGGGGCTCAGGGCACGGCCCTCGTGATGAGCCCTTCCCTAGCCCCCAAGCTGACGACTTAGGGAAGCATCCAGCTCCCTGCGCGAGGCCCGCCCCCGCGAGCTTCTCCTGGGGCGTGCGCCTCAGGTAGGCCTAGGCGACGATCGCATAGGCCCTGCATCCATACCTCCACGCAGGGATACCAGCATGCTGCCGCCGCCGCTGTAGCTGTTCTGACTCATCCCCGAAGCGCCTTTGCTTTTTGTTGCCTCCTCCCTCCTCCTCCTCCTCCTCCTCCTCCCCCTCCTCTCCCCCCCCCCTCCTCCCCTCCTCCTCCTCCTCCTCCTCCTCCTCCTCCTCTCCTCCTCCTCCTCCTCCTCCTCCTCCTCCTCCTCTTCCTTGAGCGCGCCGCTGGCTGGGCTTTGGTTTCGCCGCATCTTGGCGCGCCTTGCACCGGCGGCTTGTGGCCGGCGCAAGAGGATAAATGGTTCCGATTTAGATTACATTTAAAATGTATGAAACTTGGAGTTCCGACGAGAAATTCAAATTCCATCTTGCCATTTGCGAGACGCCGACGCAACGAGAAAGAGCAGGCAGGAAGTGAAAACATGAAAAAGAGTTTTTCTGCTGAAAATTCGTGGTTTAAGCGAAGTTGCGACGCCAAACAGCAGTGCCGCGATGAAGCGCACGACAACGATTTGCCAAGCAAGACCCCCGAAGCCCCAGGGGAGTCGCCCAACGCGGGCCCCAGGAGAGCTCTTGAGCCGCGCGACGACGATCAATGTCAAGATACAATGGCATGCCAAACGATTCCAATGCGGCAGTCGGCTCGATAGGTTTCAGGTTATCATTGCGATTCCTTGGGAGATTTGGCCTGGGTCGGCACGAGCATCGTCGGAAAAATACGTGCATAACAATGACGATGTGGTTCGGTCACGCGTGGTATACAACGCAATACCATACGTATTTGGAAGAATTGCGATTGCGCAAAAGACGTACATTGCAATGTTGGCGCTCGCGAAGGCTATGCAAAATTGAGTATTGGACATATCACATTCTGGTGTATCGCATAACCCCGCCCAATAGACAACGGATCGGGGAGGTATCGCATCCGACTTTAAGATGTAAGATCGAGTTACGGCCGCTTTCAAAATTTGGGAAATTACCGTGGGTAGTGTAAAATCTTATGGCAGCGACAGTAGGCCCCACGCATGACATAAAGAATTAGCTGCATATTGGAGGCACATATTTCAAGAGGCCGGGGGACAAGTGCTTGACCGAAACATCGAAACACGATTAGCTCGCACAAATAATTCTTGCCCCCCCAGACGCCCTGCGTCGATCGAACATTGTCGTATTGGATGGGGCCTTCTATTGTTCTGCGACGTTACTATAGTCAGCGTTATTTCAAGAGATGGATTCCCACGATTTGGCACCAGCACCCAGGGGTGGGCCTTGTGGAACAAACTGAATATAAGAATAACAACGACCACCACGAGGTGTTGGACAGAGGCATTGGGCATATTTTGTTCCTTCCCCCGCCCCTCCATATCATTCTCCCTACTCCCAGCCGGGCCTTGACAACGTGTGAAACGATCGCCTTCAGCGACGCGCCCCACGCGCCGGCTAAGTAGCGTCAGACGGGGAAGAGGAGGAGGAGAGGGGGAGGAGGAGGAGGAGGAGGAGGGGGGGGCCTATAGCACTTCTAGATCAGCGAACGGGCAATTTGGCTCGAGCTGCGCGCGCGGCAGCGCGGCGGCCGGAGTCAGAATAGAACGCGCCACTGATCTTTGAGTCGCCACACCTAAAAGCCCAGCCCACCGGTGGAGAAGACCCAACGCTAATCCACGCCAGATTATTGGGTCTGCTCCTCGGGTGCGTTCTCGAGCTAGAAGTGGGAGGAGGTTCGTAGCTTCCTTGCCGAACCGGCCATGCACTTCAGCACCTAGGCATTGCAGAGAACCTAAGCCACTGCTCACCACGTCATGGTAAGTGTCCTTGTTGCTGCTCTCGGCATGTTCCAGCAAACGCCCCCCGTAGTTGCTCGTTCCCGATCGCGGCATCCCATTTGCAGATACGGGCGAGATGCTCGTTACGTTACAATAGAGTGGTAACCCTTGCGCTACGTTCAGGCACGGTGCGATGATGCCCATGCGACGCATGTCGTCTTGAGGCACTGGTATATGTGTAGTGTTTAGTACCCGTTCGATGTTGCGGTCAGGAATGAAACTCCCTGCTTCGGTCAAGATTTGCCGCCACACTGCGATAAATTCAGCATGTCGCGCATGCATACGCCCCCCGAACACGCTCGCCAACAGTGCATGGCCGTGCGGATCAGGTGTGTCATGCGTAACTGCAATTCCAAGCCGGCGCCGCATAGCACATTGGAGTACCTCTGCGTCGAACGTAAGCCCGTCACACGTGGGGCAAACCAGTAACCAGCCTGATGCAAAACGTCCCATGCTAGAGTAGATTCTAGTCTTGCCAACCGATATTGCGTTGACTCGCCTACTTGGGAGGGCGAGATCGCGAAGCAAAGCCGTGTGCGCTGATTTCTCCAATGCCGAGGACGCGCAAAATTGCCATCCGTGCTGCCATTCTCCCAAAAGCGGCACGTCGATCCCAGATGGTTCTGGCGGCCGCGCCCCTGCCGCGATTTCATCCCAGCTGGGTCGGTCTCCCCGCCCTTGTGTTTCACCATGTGTCCCTGCATGTTCTGCTGCGGTCAGACATCGAGGGCCTTGTTGTGCACCAGTCCGGATTGAGTTGAAATGGAATAGGATATTTCGACCCAAAGTTGGGAATTTAGACATTATCCCCGGCATCACATATGCCCATCTGCTCCAATACGCGGCGGGAGCCGCACGGCAGGAACTCCGGAGACCCATCCCTCCCACTCGCAGCGGAAGGCGCGCTTGGAACACCCATGTATCAAAACCAATCCCATGTAAATTCACACCCCGATTACGTCGTTCGGGAAGCCCCAATAATTCCCGAAATACGTGCAGGATCGCGGCGTCGTGGGCGTCGGCAAGTAGTTGAACCCTGCCCGGCGGCAATGTACGTAAAAGGTGGTTCAGCCGGGGCACAGCGCAGTAATAGAGCAATAGCCAAGCAATTCGTAAAGAGGGGAGCTTCGGCAAGTAGTTTAACAGCCTCGCCCTCTCCGCAGCGATAGTTTCGCCAAAAGCCTGAACATATTGATCACTGCCGAACGGTGTTCCCAGAGTTTTAATACCTCTTTCCTCCATTGGTGCGTCAGACTTCCACGCTGCAGGCGCAATCTCCGCCAGGTCTGGGGGGCAAGGGATTGGGTTCTTGCCCCGTGCGGCAAGTTTCCCAACATGTACATCAATGTGGCATATATGATCTAATGTAGCCTGTACCAACTGCAAGATGAATGGGGCGTCTGTTGGATCGCAAGCAACATAAATATCGTCCAAATATGCCACAATCTCTACTCCTGGTGGTAGCCTGGCGTGGACGTCGCAAAGGGCAGGGTGCAGAGCTAGACAAAATAAGGCTGGCATGAGGGCATCTCCTTGCTCTCCACCGTCGCCTTGCAATATTGTGCGCGCACGCCCCCTGTCGTCGACCCAACGAAACTGCGTCTATGCTTCGTGCCATTGGCGAAGAAATGGAACCAACCCGTGCAGACTTAGGGGCGGCCAGCAACTGCTCGAACATTCGCGCCCTACTGACGTGATCAAATGCTCCGACTCCGTCGATACTTCAAATCACCTTGTCAGGGTACGCGTCAGTCAGGTACTGGAGTAAATGGGTCGCCGCGTCTGTGCCGCCACGATCGGCGATGCCGAAATTGCGCGGTTCCACCGTCTGCCGGAGAGCGCCCTGGCAGTGTCTGGCCAAAGCTTTGGAAACTCGCCGCCGCAAAGTATCACGAGCTGCAATCCCCCGCACTTTATTATCTGCTTTGCTTAACGCTGCGAGCGAAGAAATCCGCAACGCATTAGCAACGCAGTATGGCAAGTTCGTTTGTGCAACATGCTCTGCTACTTCACCTAGAACTCCCAATGCTGTTGTATCTACCAAACATAACTTGTAATATTCGTACCGTGCCCCCATAAACCAGCGCTCAAGCCTCTCCGGGATGTCCGGAAGACGGTCGCGAATATGTTCCGATCCAGTTGAACAGGTTGTTGTGGTTGGAAGCTATGGAGGCTGGCAGGTAAAGGTTCGGCTGGCTCTGCTGGGCGGAGGCGTGGATCTTGAAGTTGATTCAACGTCGATGTCGTTCCCGGAGCCACCCCTGGAGAAGTCAGACTCCGAGCGGCGTGGCTGAGTTCCCCAATTTCAGCAAGTTGCGAAGGGTGCCTGATCGTTATGTTTGCGTTGTCGTCGGCGTCGGTGTCGGTTTTCTCGCTGCTCATGTTGCCGGTGTGCTGAGGCCAAGAGAACGTTCCACTCACCCCGATCAAACATAGCGATTTTAGTTTTGAGATCGCGCGCTCCCACGCCCCCCCCCGCGCGACGTGTGGTGGAGAAGCATGCGTGGAAGAGAAATCAGTAAGCTCCACGCCAAAATGCAATCTCCTTCTGAGCTTCGTCACTGCATCCACCCAGTTGTGATACCAGCTATTGTGGCCAAGCATTGTGAATATTCGTAAGTATTGCTCCCGAATGCATCGTGGCACCGCCTTTACGGTACGAATGTGGGTATCGATTTCAACTTGAAGATCAATCGCTCTGAGATGTCTCCAGCCGTTTGGAAGCCGTCGGACTCCAGCTGGGAGCCGCGTGAGAAAATCACCATCTTGATTACCATGGACCCTTTCTGGCCCGTCATCGCTTGGTTGCCCTCGTGCAGGCCCCGATCCAGACCGGGCAACCACCCGATTGCACAGCCGTTGAAATAAGAAAAAACGAAGGTGTTGTTTGAAATGCATGTTTTCAGCCACACCCAGGTACGCCAATTCTAAATCAGATGCCGCACCCACCGTCGTAGCTCCCCGATCCAATATGTAGTCTTGTGCTTCTGGCGATATGTAACCTCCTGGCTGCATGTTCCCGTATCCCTCAGCTTGCAACCACCGTGATAAACCTTGCTCATCGCGTATGCCGACACTTCGAAACGCTTGTCGCAACCCCCCGAATGCGTTACGAATAGTTTCCCGGGAAATCAATCCATACATCCCTTGCATGTCCGTCCCATACACATAAAGTACCTGACATATCCAATCGAGCATCGGTGGAAGCTCGTCTTCCCGCGCTGCAGCCCACATCAGTGTCACATTGAAGAAAGACCAGCGGTATTGTCGGATACGGACCCGCACATCGGCCGGTGATGTGCCGATCGGGATATTGTGTAGTTTTTCCATTAGAAATATACTGCTCCGCGGATGGATTGTCCTGGTGCTAGATCCTCAGGCGGATGGGGTTCTTGAATGTCTTGCCGCCCCCTTTCTGCATCTCGTGCCGTCCGCGCGGGGCAACCGTCTGGGGCGGGATCGTGATGTGGAGGGGGTTGAATGGGATGTGGAATACCAGACGGTTCCGGCAAGCGTTCAGCCGCAAGAACGTCGTCAATGTAGTGGTCATCTTCGTCGAGTTCGTTCCTGGCCCCAACGTCGCACGCAAGTGGACCTTCCAGACCTGGAGGAACATTTGAATCGCCCGGTCGTGGTTCCTCCGTCCGAGCTGGGCTGCCTGGTGGGGTTGGCCATCCCGTAACTGGAGCCGGAGATCTTTCTTGATCTTGCGTGGCAGATACTTCGCCGTCGCACCTTGAGATTCCAAATGATCGCATGGCGTCCTCAACGAACTCCCGCATCAAACCGCGATGTGGATTGGGAGGGTGAGCCGGAAGGCGAGCGGGAAGCTAAGGTGGAATGGGTAGGTGTTGGGGTAGACAAGGTGGAGTGGGGAGAGTGGGGGAGTCGGCGCAGTCTGGTGGCGAGTGCAAACGTTGGTCTGCACGAGCTGGATTCGCCATGGGTTCGTGGGGGTTGGGAGGAACGGGGGCAGCTGGAGGTACAAACTGATGCGGCGTTCAATTCTAGACGCTTCGCGCGCCCCCACCAGCCCATTCAGAAACGATGTCCAGGCGAGTTGAGGTGATCCGGGAAGTGCGGCAGCAAAGGGGAGGACGGCCGAACCGCCGTGCAAAGGAGTGAGGAGGAGAAGGGGTGGATGGATGGATGGATGGATGGATGAGGGAGTGGGAATAGGGAGAATGAGTAGGATGAGGAGGAGGCGGAGGAGGAGGAAGAGAAGAGACGGAGCAGGAGCAGGAAAGAGAAACAAGAGGATGAGGAGGAGGAGGGCAAGCACAAGGGCCAGAGGTCTCCTGGATGCTTCTTTGAGCCTCTTGGGGTATCTCTTGGGCGATTCTTGGTGGTCTCTCGGGCGTCTCGGGGGTCTCCTGGCGATACGGGGGGGGGGG
>CAUYUJ010002357.1:2500-90720 GCA_963575745.1 Prorocentrum cordatum
CCCCCTAATTCGGGTCGCGCCGCGTTCAGTGCTTCACATTTTGCGCATACTCCAGTAGGGGCAGCCACTATCGGCCCAGTATCAGTCCTCGAACATTTGTTTCATCATAGTTGCATGCGCCCCTCTCCCACCCCTCCGACCCATGTCTACCCCTGTGCACTCCTGTGCACCCACGTGCATCCGTTTCCCCCCCTCTGCCCCGCAGTTTTCCGCCCCCCTCTACAGCCGCGCGCCACTTCCGGGCCGCCTTGTAAGTTGCCCCCCGCGCGCCTAATGCCCATGCCCTTTGCCCTTCCATTTTTTCTACCCTTTGGCGCGAGTCAGGCGCGGCGGGCTTGGGCGCGTGCGCGCGCTAAAGAGCCGGCGCTGCCTGCCGCGACGGCTCGCGCGCCGCGCGGGCGATCCGCGCGCGAGCCATCAGCTCGCGCATTGCCGACTGCGCTGAGCCACCTGCTCAGCTTACGACTTGCATGCGAGAGAGGGCGCGCGGAGAGACGCGACGGGGCGCAGCGAGGCGGCATGGGCGACGCCCCCACCCCCCCCGCCCCCCCAATCCTCCTCCGCGCCTCGCCCCTTGCTGGCGCGTGCGTCGCGCGCTGCCGTTCCCATCGGCGCCGCGCCGACGGCCCCCCCCCCCCCCCCCCCCCCCCCCCCATCCGCCGCCTTCCGGGCCGCGCCCGCCCATCCCGGCGCCCGTGCCGCCCGCGCCGCTCGACGCCGCATTCCAGGCGTTGCTCGCGAACCACGACGTCCCCGCGGTGGTCGCCGCTTACCCTGAGAGCATCGGCATGCAGAAGATGGACGACTTGGCCGTCCACCTTGACGCGCGCTCCGAGGTGCAGAGTAAAATGCTCGCCCGTGTTCCAAGTCATACGGAATCCGCAACTGCCAGCTGCCGCCCCGAGCAGGCCTGGTGGGTCGCCAACGACGAGCGCGAGTAGAAACGCACCAGGGCGAAACAGGGGTGGGCCGAAACAGAGCTCGACGCCCCCCCTCCAACGTGAGGACCAAGCTCGGTGCTACTCGAATGTCACGATGCTCTACATGTTCTCGCTCCGCACATTCGAGCGCTGCTCGGACTCCATGTTTGGCCGCCTGTGCCGCGAGGCGAACAAGTGGACGATGACTTTCTGCCAGGTTGACAAGATCCGCGACTTGAAGCAGTCGCAGGCTGCGTCGCGCTCGAAGAGGACTCGCTTCGCGGAGAACCTCGTCCTCGACGTGTCCAGCGAGGAACCGTCGATCCGGACCCCCCCTTCCGATGCGCCGCGCCCATGGCGCTCGCATCTCGCGCAACGTGGGCAGTCGCGGGGTCGCGCAAGGTTGCCTCCGAAGGCGACGCGGCGCACGGGGGGATCATTTGCGCGCCCATGAAGGGGTGCCTCCACTAAGGCGCGCGTTGAGGAGAAGCCCATGGCCGTCATGACCAAATGGCCTCGCGCGCGAACTTGCCGGACGCTCGGCTGGCTCCGCGCGGCCGACGAAGCCGCGCAAACCCTCGTCATGGAGTGCGTTAGCGCCGATCCGAAGGCGGCCATCGGCGAGGCTATCGCCCGCGCCATTCCCGAGTGCGCCCACGAGTGGACGCCGCCGGCGCGCGCGGAGAGGACGGGCCGCGGGCCCCGCGGCGGCGGCGAGGGCGCCGGCCGCGGGCCCTGCACGAGCGCGCATGGGCTGGCTTCGCAGGACGCGCTCGGCACCTCGCCCCCCCGAGCGCAGCGCCCGCCCCCGCCCGCCCCTCGGGCCAGCGGATTTTTCCTCCTTGGGTCGGTCTCTTCCAGCAATCGTTCGAACGTTTCTCTGCCGCCCTGGTGCGGTCCGCAGCGTGCGTCCGACTGTCGCATTGCTGGCGGGCCTGCTTCCCGCGCGTTCTCGCCCCTTCCCAAAACCACCGCGAGGGTTTCAGTGCGTGGGCCAAATTTGCGGGAAAGTTGGTGGCGACATTGGGTCGGGAATCACTTTCTAGTGCTACTTGCATTGTGTTCGGGCCTCTTGCATTCAGCGCAGTAGCTTGAGGGCTTGCCCCTCGGGGGGGCCATGGCATTGAGGGGGGCGGGGGATCCGGGGAGGGGGCGGGTGTCTCCCAGGGGCCTCTTTGCCCCGAAATGCACCCCTCGGGCCGCGGCCCTCGGGCTCTCGGGGCCCTCGCAACTTGTCGTCGGCGATGCGAGCAGTTCCAGCCGCCCGCGCGGATTGCGAAGGATTTGGCGTGGCCGGAGCGGTTTCGGCACGGGCGATTTCCGATTTCGGCCAGCCCCGAGTACGTTGGGGGTGCTTTTCGTTTAATCGAGCTGGCGTTGCGCGGCGCTTCCCGATCGGGCCTCGTCGGGGAGCGCGGGGGGAGGTGCGTCGCCGAGCCCGCGATCGGGGGGCTCTGCCGAACGCTCGCTCGAGCTCGGGGCGGCGATTGCAATGCAGGGCGGATCCGCCGATGCCAGCTCGGAGGCGCCCGACTCGGGCGCGCGTGCGCATCGGCGTCGGCCCCGCCCGCCACTGCGCCCGCCCCGCCGACGGCGGCCGCCGACGTCGTTCCCCGCGCCTCGGCACCACCCCGCGCAGCTGAACAGCTCGCAGGGCGCGGGCGCGAGCTGGGCGCGTTGCGCTTCTCGCCAGGATCTGGCGGCGCCCGCCCGACGCTGGCCCAGGGTCGGGAGGGCGCCGTCACGGGGGGGCGGGGGGGGGGGCAGGCAATGTCCGAGAGGGCTAAGCGGTTAGGCGCCTGCGCGATGGGGCCGCAGGGGAGGGGCGGGAAGCGGGGGGGGGGGGCGGCGGAGGATGAAGGGGCGCGGGAGTGGAGGGGGGGTGGTCTGCGAGGGCGGTGGGGAGGGTGAGATGGGTGGGAGAGGCAGTCAACCGCGTCGCGGTGCTAGAGACGGACTTGGCCTGGGCGAAGACAGCGATTCTGAGGTTGGGGAGGAGCCTCCATGATCTCAGGGCCGTCCTCGTCGGCGATGCCAGCGAGCGAGCGAGCCGCGGGACCCGCCGACGGCGGGGGCGATGATCCGAGCTCCGCTGATTACCCGATTGCTGCGCTTTCTTTGACATCACATTGAAAACTACGTAGGGCCCCGCGAGGTAGCCAGAGCAGCTTTCAGTTACTAGCTTAGTGCGCCACTCGAGGATCCATAGACCACAACAGAGGGGAGTAATTGTAGGGCCTCGCTGCGCATGGACCTTTCGTTTGCCGCCGTCGTCACGGACAGCTTGGTTGAACAGTGAACAGCAGCTTGTGTGCGCCCCGTCCCATTGAGCGCCATCGCTTCTGCGTTTCGTTTTTCAATTAGGACAAGGGGCCACACCGTAACCGAACGCCTTGTCTGAGGGGTTCCCCCCTCCGTTTTCCCGCCAAATGGCGTGCTCGTCCGCAAACGCTTTATTCGCAACGCAGCAGGGGTGATGCACTAGTGCATGCACGCGGGGGCGCAACGTTGCATTACAGCGCATTGCGCTGAGATAACCTAGCGCGGCATAGCCAATGCGTAGCGCGTAGCATCGCATAGCACCGCAGAGCATCGCATAATGCAATGATGCGTGGCGTTGTGCATCACCGCGTTGTATTACGCTGAGCATCTGGCATTCCTCCCCGAGACGCATGCCCTTCACAGAGGTGCCTGGCAACTTAAATTAAGACTCGAGAATATGTTGCTAAAAATGAAGAGTCGCGCCGTGATGCGATCGCTAAGTTTTTCTGACACGTAAGCATTAACAGCGATTCGAAGCTGGCTTCTCCAAGCCAGAAACGGAAATCTGGATTTATCGCGCTGATGCGCCACAGCGGTGCGTCGACGCACAATGTCAACACGAAACGCTCGAAAACAGCATGGGCAACTGTCACCAATGGTTTGTTTTAAAATGCTTGTGGTCCTTGCGTGCTGATGCAACTGCGCGCCCTGTGAAGTTCTCGGTTGCTCGTGGAACGCGGCCCCCTGGCGGCGGCGGGGCGCGGCGGGGGAGGGCGAAGCCTTGCTGTTCTCGGTCGCTCGCGGCCCGCGGACCCCTCGCTGGTGAACGTCATGGAGGCATTGGAACCCCATGGGAATCTTTGGAAGGCCTTGGGCCGCGGGGGGCCCTTGACCCCTGGGGCCCCCATGGGCGGCCCTAGACACCTTGAGCCCTGGACTCCTGGAAAACCTTGGGGGCTTCAGATCCCGCGCATTTCCACGCACCCCTCGCGCTGATCGCGGTGTCTGGCGGATCAGCGGATCGCAAGGTTTGTCGGTCCTTCGGGCGCGTGTCGAATTCAAACTTGAAGGGCCAAGTTTGGCTCAAACTTGAGAGGCCAAGTTTGGCGCGAAGGCGGAAACAACAGCTCAAACTTGAAGGGTCAAGTTTGGCTCAAACTTTAGGGGTCAAGTTTGGCGCAAACTGGGTGGGCGCCGCAAGGGAGAGAAGGGGGAGAGGAGGAGGAGGCGGATAAGGAGGAGGAGGGGGGGGAGGAGGAGGAGGAGGACGTTCCATACGGACCATGGACCATTTGGGCTGAGGAGGAGGAGGGGGGGGGAGGGGGTGGTGGGAGGAGGGCGACGCTCCAAGCGGGTCATGGACCACGCGCCGCCCTGCACTCGAATCTCTAAATTTGCACTTGCAGTAAATGCTGCAGGGTCGGAACATACCCCCGGAGGCCAGCCTTGCCACCGCCGCCGCCGAAGCCGGGTGCCAGGAAGGTGGACGGAGAGGCCGCTTCTGACGTGAAGGCCCAGTCGCAGGACCTCAAGGAGGAGCTGGCAAAGGCGAGGGCCCAATTGAGCGTGCTCAAAGGGAAGAGGGATACATTGCGGCAGGCGGCTTTGCCGTTTGCAAAAGCGCCGCCGCCGGCGCCTGCTCCGGGCGTCCGCCCAGCGCCGGCTGCCGCAGCAGGCGTTGCCGCAGCTCCGCCCGTCGACCTCAACCAAGCCCGCTTGCATGCGCAACGCCAACTTCGTGATGCCCGAGAGGCCCATGCCGACAAGGCCCAGGACATCGCCCAGAGCGGCCTGACCCAGATCACCGTGACCTTCACGCCAGGCTTCCGCGACACCCGGCACTTCCACGATGTCGTGGAGGCCATGGGGGTTTACCCGTGCCTCGCCTCGGGCACCGGCCTCCCGGAGGACGTCCTCGCGTTGCCCATCCCGTTCTGCACCTTCGGTGGGTGCAAAGAGCAGCCGTGCGCCACGATATATTGGAGCATCGACCCGGAAGTAAAAACAGCCTTGCAGTACCGCCTAACCAAGGGTTTCCTCACCATCAGGTGCAAGCGTAGTTTCTTCGAAGACAAAATGGACAGGTTCTTGGCTTTCCTCGGCCCGCCGACTTCGTTGAAGGGCGCCCCAGCCAAGAGGAAGGGTCAAAGGGATGCCGGACGTTCTTCGCAGATCATGGCGGGGCTCGCGGCGGGCGACTAGCCGCCCTGAGGGTTGCGTACCTGTACGCGCCCATGTTCAAGATGGTCTGAGCCGCTAGGAACCCAGTGGGGACACCGGCGCCTAGCCCAAGGGACCTTGCTGCATCTGGTCGGTTGCGACGGCCCTTGTGCTTCATAATTTTGGTTTGGGGAAAAGAATGCCGTGCCCCGCACTCTGGGGACGCATGCCCCCCCTGCCCGGTTCCGTTTCCACTCCCCGCGGTTCTCTGGGCCGGGGGGCGCGCTGACGTTCTTGGGCAACGTGCCGCGCTCTGGGGTCCAGTTGCTCGGGCCAGACCGGGCATCTTCATGCGAGCGTCGTCCAGGGCTGGGTGCCAGTCCCATCAGGGCTGCCATCCGCTGCACCAGGGCGCCCCTTGCATTCCCACATGCCGCGCTCCAGCACGTCGGAGCTCCAGCAATCACATGGGTCACGCTGCCGGGCCCCATCGGCCCCTCTCATATAGCGAGCGTCGCCCTGGGTTGGTTGCCGGCCGCTTTAGGCCGTCGACCTATGCACCAGTGCGCCCCTTGCATTTCCACCTGCATGCGAATCGTCTCCCTGTTAGACAAGCAGGCTTGTCACTTTGGTGGAGAGGGGGTGAGGATAGGAGGGGCGCAAATTAGGGCGGTTATTCGAGTACGTGCACGGCGTGCTGCACGCTCCCGGGCGACGCAAAACGTGACGACGACACAGCAAGCCCCCCGCAGAGCTGTCGTGCGAACGTGGCCGCGACTCGGGATATGGATGCTGGGGACGGTCCTCGCATCGAGGGTAGGCCGGCCCACCCAAATTGAAGTGACGGCCTGCGAGGGCGACAACCCGCAACGAAAATGTCACGATTTTCGGCCCGTAAATGCGGAAGGGGGAGGGGGCGGAGGAGATGCAGGAGATGGCAGTCATGGCATTCCGGCCGCGACCGTTTAGATTGCCACAGTGCTGTTCGCGTGCCTCCTGGAGGCAAATAGGGAGGCCAAATCCTGCCCCCCCCCCACACCCTACCTTTCCCTCCTCCCCGGACAGCGCGATCTCCTCCGCCTTCGCGTTGCGCGGTGGAGGTGGCGGTTGCGGGCGGCTCGGGGGAATGTCTTGGTGGGCTGTGGGCCCTCTCCTCTCCCGGCCCTTGCTGCCGCTGCTGCTGCTGCTGCTCCCGCCCCCCTCCCCCCTTGTTCCCCTCTCCCCTTCCTTTTCTTTCTCCCCTTCCCTTGCCACCCGGGCTCACGGTGGCGCAATTGCAGCGCCCCTCGGACGCCTTCTTTAGTGGCCCCGCCATTCTGCCTCCCAACGAGCGGCGGTTCAGGTGGGATGCCAGCCCGGCTGCTGCCATTCCGTCGCCTGGGCGCCCCTTAACCGAAGGACTATCGTGAAGATGGCTTGGAGGGGCCCGGTTTTGTGGGGGGGAAGTTCGATACTTTACCCCCCAGGGGGGGGGAGGGGGGGGGGGGGGGGCAATTTGTTAACCTTTTTTCCCGGCGGAGTTGCCGACATTCCTCAGCAGTGCAGCAGGTGATCCAGGCCGCGTGCATGTAAACATGGTGGAGGTGTCGGAATCGGAGACTTGGGGGCACCCGTCTCGGAGGAGTCGGGGGTGCTCTTCTCTCCCTGCCTCTGCTGCCGCCGCTGCTGCCGCTCCTCCTGCTCCTCCTCGCCTTTCCCCCTCTCTCCTCTCTCCCTCTCTTTCTTTTTTTCTCTCTCTCTCTCTTTCTCTCTCTCTCTCTCTCTCTCTCTCTCTCTCTCTCTCTCTCTCTCTCTCTCTCTCTCTCTCTCTCTCTCTCTCTCTCTCTCTCTGTCTCTCTCATCTCTCTCTCTCTCTCTCTCTCTCTCTCTCTCTCTCTCTCTCTCTCTTCTCTCTCTCTCTCTCTCTCTCTCTCTCTCTCTCTCTCTCTCTCTCTCTCTCTCTCTCTCTCTCTCTCTCTCTCTCTCTCTCTCTCTCTCTCTCTCTCTCTCTCTCTCTCTCTCTCTCTCTCTCTCCGCTGTCGGCGCCGCTGCTGCCCTGGCCCCGCCGCCGCCGCCGTCGTTGTCCGCGTCCTGTCGTCTTCGTTGTCGTCTTCCCTCTGTCGGCGGCGCCATCGCTTTCGCCGCTGGCGCTTGCGGACTCGTCGATCTTCTCGACGCAGTCTGTCCCGTGCCCGCGCCGGCTCGGAGGTCGGCGCGCCCGCCCGCGTTGCGGGGGGGCGTCGGCGCGATGGCGCGCCAGATGAGGGGGGCGCGCCCTGGTGCTGCAGGGCGGCTGATGTTCACGTTGGGATGGGGCGTCAGACGGCGCGCGCACGTTCACCCGCTCGCGAGCGGCGGGCAGGGAGCACGCATGACAGCACACGCTGGCATCGTCCTCCCGCCCGCCCCTCGCCCGCCGGGGACGCGAGCGCACTGGGCCCGCTTCAGGTGCTGCACGACGATTGGAAATCCGCCCGCCCCATGAGGTGCGAACGGGCTGCACTCGCCAAGGACGCGGCGGCCTTGCTGGAGAGGGAGCCGGTCAACCCAATGGGCTGCCAACCAGTAGGGGGGAGGACAGTTGTTCCGCTTGCCACTCTCACCATTGAGTTAGGGAGATTCCCGCGCAAACATGTGCTTAAGAGCCACGGCGTTTCCGCCTCGGTTGCGCGGGTGGTCTCACCATGCGCGGGGGGCGTGGCGGTGACGGGAGCAGCTGAAGGCCCCGAAGTCTTGCCATCGTACACCGCGGAACTGGCGGTGGCGACCCTAAACCCTGGCAAAGTCGGGCTTGCCGCCCTCGGCAATGACGACATCTTGCATTGGAGACTTTGGGCCATAGCTGAGGTGTCATTGCAACGAGGCGTGCATATTTGTATTATTCCAGGGGCCCGGTTTCCAGCAGGTGCGCGTCTTCCCAGTGGTTTCCCGTATCTTTGGATAGGTCGCCAAACCTCCGAGTTTGCATCCGTCGGCTTCTTTGTGCTCGAAGAGTTCGCCAGTGTTGTTAGCAGCGTTGACGACTGCTGTGGCGCGCGGTGGCACGCTCTACGAGTCCGCAGCCCGAGCGTGCAGAGCGGCTCTCAGGTAGTTTACGTTTGCGGTTTCTACGCCGCCCCAGGCGGGGACCGTGATACTTGGGACAACGTCATCCAGGTAAAGAGCGCCCTCCAGGAGCGGGACCCGGACAGCTGGTGGTTGCTTGCCGGGGATGGTAATGTGCACCGGGCAGGTTTCTTGGCACATCCCTCCACATGCCGTTGCGGACATTGTAAACAATTTTCTGCCGACCGCGCAATCCAAGCCAGGGTGGCGCTGGCAGGGCTCCAATTGAGGAATCCCCCAGCCGCAACCCACCAGTCCGGTTCCGCGATAGACGTTATGCTGTCGGCACCGCGAGCACCCCTCACCGTGTGCATTCTGCAAGAGTTCATCGCCGAATCAGATCATAAGATGGTTATCGGCAAACTCCCCATTGCCATCGCGTATTCCTATGGTCACAGCACTGGCAGGGTAATGTGGGCATCTGCGGCGGAGTGGGACTTCGCATTGGACAAGATCGCCCCCCTCCTGTCCCGTCTGGAACAAGCAGTAGCCCCGCTGGCTACGGACCCCGCGCTGGCCCCAAATGCGTTCGGCGGCGCGGCGCCGCCGCGGACAAGGAGGAAGCTGTTGGATGCTGCCGCTTGGTGTCGTGACGATCTTCTGGTGTTCGCAGGGCACGCCGCGGGCCTTGTCAGCGTGTGCGCCCCAAAGACTACCTCTTCCTCCAGCTCCGCCCGCTTGCCTCCCCGCAGCAGCGATTTTGAATCTTTCGCCGAGTACAGGCAGGCTGCGGCCGACGCTGCCTGGGCAAGACGCAGGGATACCTTCAGAAAGTACCAGAAGTTGCGCGAAACAGACCCGGGACAGGCAGAGCAGTTCTTATCGAAATGGTTAAAAACAGGGAGCGAGTTTTGCGTTGCCTTGGAAGACAAGCAGACGGGGGCTCTCCTACCCAAGGGGCGCATGGTGGAAGAGCTCGTGAAGGACCTCTTCGCCCGCGCCAGCAACGACTTCCCCCAGGGCCCCGCTTTCGCTGCGCACTTGGCAAAGCAATTATCTGTGATACGCGCGTGCGGCGCCGCCCCGGGGTGCTTGGAGAGCGCCGGCAGGCCCTCCCCCCAACCACCGCCGGGCGACGGCCCGTTCAGCAACGCCGAGGTCGCCGCCGCCATCGCCCAGTTGCGCCCGGGCAGCTGCGCGCTCGGCTGCGCCGCGGCATCCCTGCGCGCACGTTCGTTAGCCAATCGTCAGGTTTCGGCCACGCTCGCCAACTTCTCGCGCCACGTGGGTTTGACTTCGTCTCTATGGACCCTCAGGAAGTTTACCCCTATCCACAAGAGTGGCCCTAGGGTGGTGAGGTCCTCCACCTGCATGCGGCCGATCAGCATCGCGTCCGATTTCGCGCAGCTGATGGACGCTCTGCGGGTTGGCCGTTACTTCAGCAGGATACAACGTTTTTGCGGGGATGCCCAAGTCGGGGGCGTCTCCGACCCTATCTCGCTCGTTCTCGCCCTTTTGCTTTTGTGCGAACTCCGTCAGTATGCAGGGGTGTCGACTTACTTGGCCTTCCTGGACCTGAAATGGGGGTTCGACGTCGCCATTCACAGCGGCATGCTCGTTAACACCTTCTTGGCGGGCGTCTGCGGCAGGGGCTGGCTCTGGATAGAAGACGTTGTCCGCGAGGACAAACAAGTACTTGAGTTACACGGTCTTCTTTCGCTTACTTTCGTGTTAGCATGCGGGACTGCCCAGGGCCGGAGGTTCTCGGTGCCTCTGTTCAACTCGCTACTACGAAATCTGAAAGACCTCCTAGTTCGGGCGGCACCGGGGGGGGCCTGCGCTTCCCTCCCTCCCTGGGCGCGGGAAGCGCTGTTGCGTGCGCAGGCGATTGAACCGCCGGTGTCTCTGGATGGCTTGCCCTCGGGAGAAGGCCACCTGCGCGCCTTTGCAGAGATCGTCCGGGCGATCACCGATCACGCGGTTGCGTTGGGTGCGCAACCGTGCGAGCAGGCGGCTGCTGCCCTGGCATCTCTGCCGTGCCTGGCCGACCGCGTCGCCACCGTCGAACTTCTCGGTGATGCGTCTTTGGACCCATCGCAATATATCGACGATGCAGTCGCGGCTTGTTCATCGGTAGGTGCGCTTCGCGCAGTACTGGGCCAGACCGTGCCGTCGGCGACGGTGCAGTACGCTCAGCAAGCCAAAGCATCCTTTAATTCTGGCACCAACAAAACTTCTGCCATGGTTATCGGCCTGAGCCCCAAGTTCGATTCCACCGACATGGGTTTCGACACCTGCTCGTCCAGAGTGATTCTATGGGATTATCTTCGGAGCGGACTTGTCTTTTGGCCCCTTCGCGCGGTCGCTGCTCGCACGCGGGAGGGCCCTTTTCTACCAGGCTGCGGACGCTGGAGGCTTCCCTGCGCCAGTGCTCGCCGCCCAGGTGCCGTCCAGGATTGAAGGGGCCATCCTGTACGGAGCCGCGTTCATTATAGACGTGCCGCACATCGAAACTGACCTGAACAAGCTACAAGCGTACTGGGCCAGAGCGGTTTTAGGTTGCAAGAGAGAGCCGCGCCTTAATTGGGCGTTGCCCCGGGTGCAGTGTGGGTGGGGGCGCCGCCTGGGAACGCGGATGCTTGAGCAGGTGATTATGGCCAGGGCGCGGTTGTGGGTGCTCCCCGGGGGCCACCCTGCAGTGGTAATGCGGGAAGCAGCGCGCTCCTCGCCCGCTCCTTCGTGGTGGAGGCGGGCTGGCAGTATCTTATCCGATTTCCCGGGCGGCCCACTTCCAGATATCATCGACGTCGCCGAGTTCACAGACCGAATAGCTGCTGCGACGGGAGACCCGGGAGAGAGGAAGGCTCTTCTAAAGCGGTACAAGTGGGATGTGGTTCGCCCAGTACTCCGAGAATATGACCGCCTGGCATGCCAGTCTGCCGCCGATCGACCCCTACCATCCTTTGGCCTTCCTTCCTCGTCTGTCTAACCGGCGGCGGATGATGTTTCGGGTGCGGAGTCAAGGTCGTTGGAAGACGTTGGATCCATGCACTTTCGCCTGTGGGCAGTCTGCAGGATTAGCGGGCGCTGGCCACTCCCGGTGCTCGGAGGCGAGGAAGCGCCAGTCATACCCTCAAGTTGCGGTGCTTGCCCTTGCAAGGACGTGCCAGTTACCCACGCCCTGCTAGCGTGCGTCGGCACCTCCGAGCTCCGCAAGGAGCTCTGGCAACGCGCCCCAATGCCCCCCCGCGGATCCACAGGAGCAGTGCTAACTACCCTCTTTGGGCCCTAGCGGGGTCCGGATCACGTTCGTTTCGTGGCGCGCGCGTTGCTGCGTTGTGGGCGGGGGAGTGCATTTGCTGACCAAACAGACGCATCGGAGGATTGAGCACCCAGCGGATTCAGTGGGCGCTGTCTGTTTCCAGCGCTCGTTGGCGAGGACAATCCAAACGCTTTCACATGTTGCGGTGCCTGCCAATTTCAGGGCGCGCCCGTTTCCCACGTCCTCGCGGCGTGCGTGGGCACCTCCGAGCTTCGCAGGGAGCTCTGTCAGCGTACCCCAACCCCCCCTTCGGACCCAAACGGAAGGGACTATATGTCTGCACTCTTTGGGCCAGAGCGGGACTGGACCACGTCCGCCGCGCGATGCGGGTGCTCTTCGTCAGTGGACGGGGCGGGGGGTAAGCAGGATGGGATGGCAGTGGAGGCATGGAAGCAAGGAGCCGGGGCAGTGACTGAGTGGGCGGCGGCAGGCCAAGTGTCCAGCAGGACCGGCGGGCGAAAGACCCCGACCGGCTCCCTCCTGGGCCCGCCCTTCCTGCCCTGCGCGCGGCGGCGCGTTGGGGCGCGGGGCAGGGAGCGCACTGGAGGGAAACGAGAAACGAGAAACGAGGGGGAGGAGGAGGAGGAGGACGTTCCATACGGACCATGGACCATTTGGGCTGAGGAGGAGGAGGGGGGAGGAGGGGGGGGGGGAAGGAGGGCGACGCTCCAAGCGGGTCATGGACCACGCGCCGCCCTGCACTCGAATCTCTAAATTTGCACTTGCAGTAAATGCTGCAGGGTCGGAACATACCCCCGGGGGCCCCAGGGGTGGCACCCGCGAGGCGCCGCTGGAACAGGGCGCCCGCAGGGCGCCAAGGCGCGCGCAGTGCACCGCAAGCACCGCCATGGACCATCAAGGGAACGCGCCCGCATGGCGCCTTTGAAATGCGCAGAGCGCGAAGCGCCAGAAAAAAACACAACGTGAGTTCCCAGGCGTGCCGAACGCGAAGCGTGACGATTATATAACAAGAGCGTTCCTGCAAATTGGCGTTGCCAGCGGTGCGTGTGCGTGCGTGTGTGCGTGTGTGCTTGTGTTTGTGTTTGTGTTTGTGTGTGTTGTCTGTGTCTGCGTGTGTGTGTGTGTGCGCGTGTGTGTGTGTGTTTGTTCTGCGGCGTTGGCAAGAACGACTATATGACAAGAACGTTTGTGTGCGTGTGTTTTTGTTTATGTTTCTTTTCCTGAGCCCGACCAGCTTGCTGTTCCACGCAGTCCTGCTCTTCTTCGGCGCAGGGGCTGCGTCGCCGCGCGCTCTCCGAAACTCAACCAAGACCCTCCACATCCAATTCCACCTGTGAGCGGCAGCACATACCTTTTTCAAATATCCGTTCAATTGCTCGTCGAACCAGGCGCCGTACGCAGATGGGGACCCAGTCACATACACGGAGCTCACAAGATGGCAGCCTTGGTGGCGTTTGGGTTTGAATTTGATGTCCACCTCTCTGGCGGTACTCAAATGAATTCTGTACTCGTCGCAAAACGTTTGCACTTCCGAAGCTGACCAAATGCCTTTGTTCGTCTTGAGAATGCCAAGCATTCGGCGCAACGCCTGGCCGCACCGAAGAACACTCGAATACATAGGGAGGTTCTTGGCACTCGGCAGCGCTAGCACTTCAGAAACAACAAGTATTAGCATTGTGTTCGTTTCCGCCCCTTGCATTTTGAACTCGCCTGATCCTTCTGATCCAAACATGTTGAATGTTAAGTTGTGGATATCTGCATTGATTCTGCCAGCCTCTTTCTCTACCTTGAGCCATGCGAACAACATGGCGCGAATGCGGTCGAGTGAATGCGCATTCTTCCCATCTTTATGCATGGGCGGACTGGCAAGCACATTGTGATCGAATAGCCACCACATGCAAACATTCAAATAAAAACCGAACGCGCCAAGGGACAGACAGTGCAGCCAGTCGACTGCCGTGCTGCCTGGATGCATGTATGCCTCGGGACAGAAAAAAGGACACCCCCTCCGCACCGACGTTTCTTCGGACCGCCTCCAGAAGAGTGCCCAGAACGGGTTGTCCTTCCCGTCGAAGTCCAAAATGTTAGGCACGTCACGGTGGGGCTCGACGCGATCTCCTTTCTTGAGGCCGAGTTCTGGAAGGTCAACCATGAGACAGCGGCCTCTGTTGCCGCGACTTGTCCTGTCGCACTCCAACGATCCACGGAGCCGTGGGAAATTATCTTGTGTAACAAGTATCCAAAACTCGCAGCGGTTGCAAGCATCGTCGTACTTTTCAAGGGTATGCGGCTGCCATGGCATATAGCCAGTGCAGGATAAGCCAGCAAATGCATACCAATTATCATGACTACACTCGCACACGGGGCAAGGGTGCTTGATTGTTCCGAAGGATGGGAAACCGTACATTTTCGTAGACTCCACCCAATCATGTTTCAACCACAGCACGACAGCCTTCTCCAATTCTGATTTGGAGCACGCTGCCTCCAGTGTCTCAGACTCTCGCCAGTCAGCTCCGTCATGCCTTTTGGCCGGGGCAATCCCAGCAGCTAGCGACATCAAGCTCCGACGCATCGCCAACTGGAGCACGCAAACCGAATGCCATCCCCTGCAACCGCAGGAACAACGATCAGACTTCCGCATCACAGCGCAAACATGACGCACGCCTGAAATAATGTTATACACCCACGGCGCAATGCAGCTATCTGTTCGTGTGAAGCTGAAGCCGTCAGTGTATACTGCGAGCGGCCATGCGCGTTCGCCTTCGGGCGAGGCGCGCACAACGTCGTGGCTGACATGTACTGGAGGGAGGACCTTCTGAGATATAGCAGCCTCGAGCTTACCCTGGAGCGACGGACCCATTTTCAACTCACTCTGAATGCAGACGTGAGGAGGAGAAAACGGCACATGCAAGGTCACCATGGATTGGTCCGCTCTGAGAGTGGACGGGACATCGAGCATGGGGGAATGGATGCGCAAGGTTCTGGGAGACCCTCAATAGGTTCCCCGCGCCCCTTGGACATCAGTTTCACCCCCCCCCCCCTCCCCAAGGGTCCTTAGGGGGGGGGGGGGTGAAGGACGTTGCTTGCGAATTCGAATTCATTTCACCTGCCGCTGATCATGCTGCTCACTCTGATCATCCTCCACGTCTGTCCAACCAATCCTTCCTCCCACTACGCCTCCTCGCCCTCCTCCTCCTATACATTTTTCTGCTTTACCTGGGAGGGGCAGCCTAGCGTAGAACGTCATTGAATATAATTGAAGATCATTGAACGTCATGGTGACCAACATCATTGAACAGCAGTGCCATTTTGAGGGGATGTCTCAGGCGAAAACGTCGTGGGTCGAATTCCGCCCTGGGCTAAAATCATTGAAGATCATTGGACATCATGGGGCTTGCACCGAGGTGATTTCCAGAGAACGTAGCGAGATTTCGATACGATTGTGTTGTAGTTGATTTTCGTTGTTGGGGTCCATGCGAACTGTGTTTTGATAGTTTTCTTCGTCATGGCCTGTCTCTTTGACTTGAAAAAGTCGGTCGACGATGCACCGCTCGAGCGCTTGTTCAGTGCGGGCCCCTGCCGCACTCGATCAAACGACGCCGACCGATCCCCTTGGCCAGCATCGCGCTCCCACTAACGCAAACAGTGGCACCTCAGGCTGCGATGGAGGCCTCATACACCCTCTTGCAACGGTTGGTTGCCTCGACCAGCTTCGCGACGAGGGGGTCCAGCTCTCCTGAGCGGTTGGTCTCATTCACGATGTCGGTCGCCTCCAGGTTTGTGTTGGCCCACTTCTGGAAGTTGCCCGCCAGGCCGGCGTTCGCCCAATAGGGGGAGCTCTCGAGGAAGGTCTCCGCTGCCTTCCTTGCCTCACGGAGGTCCTGGACCATCCCATCTCCCACAGCTTTCTGCCAATCCGCCTTCGTGGAAATCGCGTGCGTGACATCCTTGCAGCTTTGCTGAGCCTTGGACGCATCCGCATATGCCTTCAACGCCTTGGTGAAGGAGAACTTGGCCGCCTTGCGAGGCTGCCCAGCATCGGGTTGAGCTCCGCGCTGCCACTTAGTAGGGTTCGTAGTCGGCTCCTTGCCCTTTGGAGGGGTGCGCGTCTCCTGGCCCTGCTTCGTCTTCGGGGTATCCGTGGTCGGCTCGGCTGCGGACCCTGCGGTCTCCGTGTCGGACTTCTTGAAGATCTTCTCCGTGCCTTTCGTGCGCTTGAAGTTGCTGTCGACGCACTCGTCCAAGTGAAGAAACTTCACCCTCTCGCTCTGCATGTCGATCTTGATGAACGGTTCGCCAATAAACGTTTTCCCCGCTTGCATGATTTTGAAACAGTTCTTCACCACGTTCAGTGCCGCCTTGCACGCCAGCTCATCGTTCCCCTCGTCGCGCACGATGATGCTGAACAGTTTGTATTTTCCCCGCTTGCCCCGAGTGGTCGAGTCCTCCTCCTTCTCCGTAATCTTCTCCTCGATCAGCTTGTTCAACGTGTCCTTCACCCACTTCTTCTTGAAGTTCCTCTGCCGATCCCTGCCCTTGCACTTCCCGTAGTCCCTCTCGAGTATCTCGTCGTTCTTCATGGCAGTGGCGAATTTCTGGCCCATCGCCGACCTCGCCATGATCTCGCCACCGTGCAGCGCGTCCTTGAACTGTCGGATCAATGCATCATCATCGTCGTCTTCCTTGCTGTCCTCGGGAGCGGGAGGGACCCCTGCGGCGACTATGTTCTGGTAGATGCTCTGCAGCGCTTTGTCACCAGCCTTCCCAGATGCCTCGACGCCGCCGTGATCGACTGGAGGCATTCCTGCCAAGAGCTGCATGCTGACGATGTCGACTTCATCCTCCATGGACTCGCCATCGGACATGTGCTCAGTCGACGTGCTGCCAACGCTTGTATCAGCATCGGCGCCGTCTTCCTCATGCCTGACCATGGGCTTGCTATGCACGTCTAGCAGCGCCTCGTTCTGAGCAAGGATCTCATAGCGAGAAGGGTTGGCCAACTTATCTGGAAGCATGTCCCAATCGTAAGCGTCATCAGCTCTCATGGGCTCTTGGGGTGGCGATGGGATGTCGGACATCATCGGGGCAGCATATGCGGACATGTTGGCGCTCTCCGAGACTGGTCGATGGTAGCTGGGTCCCAAGTCGCAAACTATATACTTAAGACAAAATGGCTACGGAATGGAATGTTAGTTTATATCCAGGGGCTGTAGTTATGTTGAGGTACTGTTTTTTATTGGCGTTTTTCTTGCTCGATGTTGATTTTTTTGGGGGGGAGGGGGGGGGCTTGACTCGTTTGTGATTTATTTTTATGTTTTGTGATCGCCCCCACATTGAGAGATGCTCACATCTCCCCGAAATCGTGTCTGACAGGCAAGCGAGACGAAGCTCCAACATATCCAGCTCAAAGGTTGATCGACTCCTGCTCGCGCTGGCTCCTGACCTTCTCGAGGTGCTCCAGCCACGCGGAGTCGTCGCTGTCGCCGTCGGAGTCGACCTGGACCACTACCTCCTTGGCGTCGCTGTCCCCGATCGGAGAAGACGACTTGGGCTTCTTGCTGGGCTTCGCCGCGCTGGCGGGCTTCTCTCTTCGAGGCCGCCGGTGCGCTTCTGCTGGACGCCGTCGCCGCTTCGCCGCTAGACTGGGCTTTCGATGGGCGGCTGAGCGATGCCATGAACTCGTCACGCTTCGCCGTCAACGAGTCGCGCTCGAGCAACCCGAGGATGTAATTCTGCAGTAGCCCGACCGTCTTCGCCATCACGTCCTTGCGGTATGCGTGCGTGCTGTCGTGCCCAATGACGACCTGGAGGATCTGCTTCTTCTTGCCAGGCATATCCTCGACGATGTTGTCAGAGTGGACGAGAATGACCAAGCCAATAGCCTTGTCGACCTTCTTCTGGATGGTAACTTGAGCGCCCGTGTCAATATGTTTGCCTGTCCACAGCGTCCCTTCCGTCTTCTCGAAGCGGATATTGGTGTTCACCTCGAGTTCCTCGTTCGTCATGTCCACGGTCTCCTTGACGTCTTACTCGGAGAACTTCGCGATGATGAAGCCCTTCGGGTCGCTCGAGCTGACCTCCACGTCGTCCGTGTGCTCCTTCTTGTTGGGCTCTGCGAGCGGCGCCCTGAAGGCTTTGCAACCGTCAGCGTCCCAACCGTGCACGTACTCCGTTGCTGGTTGAACCCCGTCAGCGGCAGCTGCATTCTTGGCCCCCGTCGTCGTTGCCGTCATCGTGCGAACTGCCGTCGTAGAACTCCTCGTCTTCCTCCTCGGGGTTCTCGTCGTCGCCGTTGGGCTGGGCCTCCATGTTCATCATCTGGACAACCCGGGCGGGCGGGGCCGCTCTCTGCCTCGCCTGCGAGATGTGCCTCACCATCTTGTTGAGTCTGTTCCACGTGACTGTCTCCCGCTCTTTCTGCTGATCTCCAAGAACCAACTCGAGATCCTTCAGCGCCTCCTGGAAAACCGATTTCTTGAAGGACAGTCCGCCGAACGTTGTGTCCAGCTCCTGCCACATGTTCGTCAGAACGGCGATCTTTTTGACCTCGAGCCCCCCTGTTCCTGTCTCGGCGCACGGCGGTACGCTGCTCGGACTAGTGATGTGCTTCTTCAAGACCTCCACGAGGTCCTCCTTGGCAGCTGGCCGACATGGATCACGGCCCGCCATTTCCCTCGAAGAGCGAGCCGAACCCCGAACACTCGCTTGAACCAGTATGGCCGCGGACGTCACGGGAGCTCTGGGAGGCTTCTCGGGGCTTCAGGGGCACTCTGAGGGAGGCCACGTCGTCGGGGGCTTTGGGAGGCTTCTCGAGGCTTCAGGGGCACTCTGAGGGAGGCCACGTCGCCGGGAGCTCTGGGAGGCTTCTCGGGGCTTCAGGGGCACTCTGAGGGAGGCCACGTCGTCGTCGTCGTCGTCGTCTTCGTCGTCGTCGTCGTCATCGCAGGGCACCAACCATAGGACACCAGGGAAGGCAACGAGAAATCACGAGGGAAGGTCGCTCTCTATCTCTATCTCTCTTTCTCCCTCCCCCCCTCTCCCCCTCTCTCATGTTAATCCTGGTGGCAGGGGAAAGGTTAGGTGAGGGGGAGTTGTTTGTGCTTCCTTAGTCTTTCCCAGTCGCAACGAGTGTTCGCTGTTCAAAATCAACGTATGTTAAGATGGTCTTAATATATGGACCTGCTTCTTAATTTTAAGAACCATAGTTCCGAGTCTTAATTTAAGTTGCCAGGCATCTCTGTGTTGTAGGGCGCGGATCTTGCATTGCATTGCACTGCGTCGCATGCGATCGGGGATCTGCGATGGCGCCTGCGTTTCTGGGTGGTCGCCGCTGCCTTGTTTGAGCGGGTTGGCCCCGGCACGGGCTTGCCAATGTGGTGGCGCCCCGTTGCGCGTTGGTTCAAGCTTCCAGTTTTCATCTTCGCCTTGCGCTGAGCGAGCGCATCTTGCGCGCCCGAGCTCGGCGCGCCACGTTTGCTGCGGTTGCCGCAGGTGGGCGCGAGGTGTCGGCAGCTGCCGCTGCGGCGCAGGATCATGAAGACGATGGCGTGGACTCAGGCGGCGAGCAGGTGGCCGCGCAGCCGCGACGGAGAGCGAAGCTTGACGCATCCGACAAGGTCAGTTGCGGCTCGCGCGGGGCGTGGCGCTGCGACCCGAAACCGCAGTGGCCCGAGGCCCAGAAAGATGCGGTTGAGGTTGGGCGAGTTGGGTATGGGTGCGCGTCGCGTTGGGGCCCGTTCCAGAGTCTTCAGCAATGAGACCACATGGGCCAAGCATTGCGCCAAGCAGAAGGGCGACACCACGTGCAAGAAGCGGGTCGAGAACGCGAAGGACATTTCGAAGGATCTGGAGAAGGCCAGTTTCGAGCGGGAGGGGGTCGACGTCGTCGTCTGGCAGGGCTACGCTGCGATCGGGAACTATGCGTGCATGAAGCCCGAGCTGCTAGAGGAACAGGCTGGCGGCGGCGTCGCCGCGGGGGGGGGGGGGGGGGGGCGGCGCCCCGACCCAGGGGATCTTGGCGCCGCTGATCAAGCAGAAGCTGAAGGCCATCTGCGTCGCGCACCCCGAGAAGCCGCCCGTGGGGGCGCAGACTTTCGGGCCGGCGCGGCGCCAGAAGGTCGCGCGCGCGCTGCCGCGGAGGGCAGCGCTCACAGACGGGCAAGCCCAAGTGGAGATGAAGAAGGTGCTGGTCGAGATCACCTAGCTGTTGCCCGCCCCGCCCCGCGGCCACATCAAGCCGCCCGACGTCGAGTCCTTGGTGAGGCAGCTGCAGGAGGCCAAGTCTGCGCGGGGCGCCGGCGGATTGCCTCGCGAGACAGAGGGCGAGGCGTCCGAGGGTCTCGGAGGCCCCGCCCTCTGTCTCGCGCGAGCCCCCTTCGAACGCTCCCGGCGCCCCGCTCCGTGTTTTCCCCGTTCCACCCCCCCAGAGCCAGGGTCGGCGGGTCTGTCGCGAGTTGTCCGGGGGGTGGTTCGGGGGGCAGCGGCGCGCAGCGACGCGCCATGCGAGGGCCCCCCCCGCGCGGTGGCGACGCTCAGATGCATGAGCTCCGTCATTGATTTTGCTTGCGCGCGCTGCCTGCGCGGGCGGGCGCGTCTGGCGGGGCAGGCGTTTCGGTTTGAGCCCCAGCGATTCTGGAGGGGTGCGCGGGTCGGGCCTGAGGGGGTCGGGCTGCGAGATCGTTCGGGCGGCGGGGGCTCGCGCAGGCGCTGCGAAAGGGGGGGGGGGGGCGCTGGAATCATCGGGGCGGCGCCGCCCGCTGTCGGCGCCGCGGAGCCGCTGGAGGGCGAGGCAGACGGCGGCGCGTCGGCGGCCCGCGGGTCCGACGGCGCGGGCAGCCGCGCCGACGGGGGCAGCGGCGGCGAGCAGGACACGGCCGCCGAGGCGGCCTCGAGGGCGGGGCCAGCCGCCAGCGCTGCCCCAACTGCCACCCTCAGCCGCGCGCCGAACCAGCGCGCCTCGCGGAGAGGCGCATCGCGATGTGCTCCGCCAGGCCACGGCGGCGCAGCTAGCACCGCGGGCCGGCGTCGCCGAGGCGGGGTTCAGCCAGCTGTTTCCCCCGCGGCCCACGCCGAGAAGTTGCGCCTGGGCGAACTCATCCACGACAACCGGCTCTCCCAGATACTGGGTGGCCACAATATGGGCGACCGCGTCCGCGCCCTGCGCCGCTTCGCCCCCCAGGGGCGCGGAGTCGAGATCAACGGCGTCAAGCGCTGAGCCAAAGTTGACGCGGCGATCGCTCTCCACGAGGGCATTTCCACGATGGCTGCCTAACAGAGGGCGGCGCAGATCCAGATCATTGGAAATGGCGACGTGCTGGGCGCCAACGGTCTCTTGGACCAGCTGATCTGCGAGGTAGTTGGGGAGGCTGGCTTTGGCGACGGCGCGGCCAGGGCGATCTCGCCGCGGGCGCATGCGGATGCCGACTCTGGGCCACCTTCCAGCTCAAGCGCCCGCAGATATGCTTCCCACGCATGAGCAGCGCGAGTGGAGTCGATGCGCGCAGGGGGGCCTTCCTCGACGCGTTCCTGGCAGAGGCGGCCGCCAACGGTGAGGGGTCGGTCAATTTCGCGAGTGAGGTCGCGGCAGAGTCGCGGACAGAGAGTTCCGTTACCTTAGAGGAGGAAGAGAAGCACCTCGAGTGGGTCGGCGCCGCTACGGCGGTGCAGACTGCTGCTGAGGCCCTGCTCGTGATAACGGACACATGCCCCAACGCAATTGATCGGGTGACTAGAGCCAGCGTCAGGGAGATGTTGAACGACGCGTTCAGCAAGGACTGGCCCCTTTGCCGCGATTGCCTGATGTCCGACCCCACTGGGCTCGCGTGACCCACGAGCACCTTGACCACGCCCTCGGCGACCTCCAGGTAGGGCCCAACATAGTCGCGGCGCAGGCCGCGGTGAGCGTCGGCAGCGACCTTGCATCTGTGGCCATGGCATCAAGCCGCCTACAGGGGTGTTCGCGCGCGAAAGTGTCGGGCAGATCCGCGAGGTCATGACCGACCTGGTTTCGGCCGCCACTGTGAGGGCATCGAGCGGCGTCTCATGCTGTCTGAGATTATGGCCCAGCCGAGTGCAGCTGGAGTTCCCGCGTTAGTGGTCGGCGACTGGTGGGTCGACCAGTCGGTTCTAGAAGACTCAGGCTTGCTGGAGCCCCATCGGCATCGCCCTTATGCTCCTTCTTTGGTTGCCTCCACGAGTTGGGTCGGATGCGCTTTTTGTTTCCGCGTTTGTCAATGAGGCCATCAGTTTAAGTGGGCTTGCCCCTGTACCTTGGGGCATGCACGCGGCATTCGGTGTTCAGGCGTTTGTTTCGCCTTGGTCTGTGAGGTCTGCGAATGTTTGGAAGGTCGTGAGGCCCAAACCGTTGCCAGTCAAGGGGGCTGCGGCGCCGTTTGCGCCTTGGGCGCGCTTCTTAGCTCAAACACGCGTCTTGCATCTCAAGGGGCGAGGTGTCTTGTGCTCCAATTACTCTATGGCCTCCACTGCTCTAGCCAGAACATGATGGCATTGAGGTTGCCCTGGGTCAGGGTCCTTCCTGGGCCCTGGCCACGGTGCCGGGGGCGACTTCCAAACTTGGGCTGGGCTGGGTTGAGTTGTTCAGTCAATGCGTGGGGCGTCGCCAGCCATCCAGGCTGCCCCATACTCCTTTTGTTGCCGAGCAAGCGAAGGGCCTTGCCAGGCGGACGGGGCGGCCAGATTTTGGCACGCGGCCGTTGTGAAACTCAAGTCGCTGCCCAGGTCAATGCCTGCCGGCTCTCAGGGCAACTTCTTGCCGCAGCCTGAGTGTCAGCAGTTCTGTGCGAGGCGCCTCCCTCTCTCGAGGATCTCCCGGGCTCGTGGCAGTCGGGCGCTTTTTATTTTGCTCCTAAGGAGATTCCATGATACTGGGGTCACCCTGGTTGATGGGCCCCGGGACCTCTCGGGGGAAGTCGGCGGCCCAACCGCCCCGCGGGGGGGCTGTTGGGGCCCGGCAGGCGCCCTGGAAGACTGGAAGACTTGGCTCCAATGGGTTATTTTTCGTTCTGTGGGCCTGAAGCTGTTGCGTGGGCGGCGATTTTGCAGCCGCGTGACATTGGGGTCGTTCCGCGCTTGCTGCCTTGCGTGAGTCGGCGCGCGCTTCCCCCAATCTGCCGCCGACGCGATCCGGCTTGATCTGGCCGCGGCGCCCCGGCCGCGGCGCCGCGGCGGAGATGGCCGCGTCGGCCCAGGCGCCACGCTCGCCGCCTTCTTCACTGGGCGGTCGCGGTGGCCGCGCGCCCTCGCGCAGGGGCCCGGCTTCGCCACCTGCCTCCGGCGCGGCGACAATGCCGAGCGGCGGCGGAGATGCTCGGGAGTGCGTGCCCAGGGTGGAAGGAACGCTTGCCCGCGCGCGGGCAGGCGACGCCCCTTCTCGGTGAATTGCGCTTCGCTGGCGGCAGCGGAGCAGACTTCGCGCGCATCGTGGCGCGGCGCCTCGCGGAGTTTTTTTGAGCCCCGGATTGACCTGGGCATCGCTGGGCGCCCACGGCTGCGCGTCGCGCCTGCCCCCGCTCGTCAAGTGGTTTGTTTTCTATGCCTGTTCGAGATGGCAAGGCATTGACCGTCTAGATTCTCGTCTGGTGAAGGAGGCCAGCGTAGACGTTGAGTAGCACCTAATCCATCTTTTGCTAGATATTGAAAAACTTTGTACGGTGTTGGCCCAGCTCTTTTCGGTCATGTTTTTCCCCGCCAAGCGTGACGGAGGCAGAAGGCCCGTTGCAATGTTGGGATTTGTTCGCGTTTTCCTCTTGCGTGCGCGTCAGCCTTCCGTTACTTCCTGGGACAGAGATGTCCGCTGTCCGTGGGACTGCGCCGTTGGAGGTTCGGTGGATGTCGCTGGATGCTTAGACGAGCTCGGGACCGAACTTGAATTCCGCTGTTCTTCCCCAGTTGCGCGGGTTTGTGCCTGACCAGAGGAAGTATGATGGCCATGTTTACATCCACGACCTCATTGATGCAGCGGTGCCCTCAAATGTCCACCCCGTGCGCTGGCCCGAGTTGTTGGTATATGTTTAGGAGTCAGGCATCTTTCATTGGATGGGGCCGTTCATTTTGGGATTTGGCGCGTGGAGGCACGCTGGCGGGTTGCGGGCAGGCTACCTCTTTGGCGCGAGCCCACCTCTCTGAGCCCCTCAGTATTACCGACTCTTTTGTTGGGCGCTTCCGTCGCAGGGGGGCGACCGACGACATCTCGGTTGGATTTTACCGAACGAACACCAGCATCATAACGCATTTCTGGACCCGGTTCTAAGCGTTTCTGGTTCGTCTCAAGCGTAGGCGACGCTGGACCTCGCTTGAGAAATCTCAGTGTGCTTCTTTCCGTGAGCACAGGAAACGCCTGACTCGCATTGCATCGCAAGCTGGATGTGGCTTAAAGTTTCGCTTGCGGCTCGGGACCAAGATCACGGCGCTGCCCTGGGCGCCAGGATCACGGCTGCGGTAAGGAAGACAAGGTTCGCCACAGACAGGTCGGCGACCAACAATGTTTTGGGGGTTCTTCGCGTTTGCAGGTGGGCGCAGCAAGCATTTCTATCCAATTGTTTTTTCTACAGCTATGTCAGCCCGAGAGGCCGAGAGACTCATGGTGGTCTCACCTTCCATGCTCATAGGGTCCAGTGGTATGGTGAGGGCTGCTGGTGAGACCCCTCAGGAAAAAAAATGTTTGCACCACTTCGGCCGTCACGCTCACGTTGGGACTTGGGCATGGCCTCCCCAGGTTTGCATCCGTCGGTTTGAAAAGATGTGGTTTGCTAGGATCGCAGGAAACCGTCCCTTCAACTGCGGCTGGCCAGGCAGTGGGCCACCTCGCTTGACTGTGTCTGGAGGGGTTGGACCTGGGTCCGAGGGCTCATTGCCGCTTCTCAAGCAACGGTGATGTCCACAGGTCGGCAGCGCCTTTGCCTTTCACGCTTGTCCCCCGTCCAGGGAGGAATGGGGGAGATGGCGAGGGGACAGTACCTTCTTGGCCGTTTGCCAGAAGGTTTCGGCGATCCCATCGGCTCCCTTCAGTGGACCAGTGCCTCGGAGCGCCTGGATGGTGCTGCTGGTAGCACAGGCCTCGTTTCTTTGCATCGCTTCTGGGTTCCTCTTGCCAAGTTAGACGCTGCCGTGGTCTCTCAGGCATGGTCCGTCTCCTAGCTGTTGGCGGATATTGGACAGGCATGTCTAGGCACGAAACCCAACTCTGGCCAGACCCTCTCTGCCGCAAATGCAAGCGCGACGCTGAATTGTCGACCCATGGGTTTTGGAGTTGCATGCGCAGCGGCGCCTCATCCGAGCCCTTGGTTCCTTGAGTCGCAACGCCTCAGACGCGCGGCTCTTCGGGAGGCCGACCAGTTTCCCTGCTTTTGGGTCCGAGGGCTTATTCAGGCTTCCTGGCTTAATCTCCCCCCTGCTCCCTCCCCCACGGGGCTCCAGGGGCGCCGTCGTCCTGGGACCCTTTTCCTTGGTTCCCTCCCGTAGGGTTACACGTTACGGGTGGCCCAGGAGGCAAGTTTGCCGACTTTCTGGTGGTCTGATTTTTTTTTGCGTCGCAAGCTTGGTTTCGAGTTTGATTGGGACTGCGGGCCACTGGTGTCTTAGATCTTCTGCGGCAGACAGTGCCCAAAGCTGACCTGGCTGCCGTTGGCGGATGCGTTTGGCCAGTTGATCCTACTCACGACCCGCACATTGTTTCCGACCATGCCAGCCTGGATAAGGCTTTCTCAGAGGCAAGGCGGCCTCCTTCAAGCTTGCTAATGTTGTGATCTCTGGTCGTAGTTATTGAGCTACCTCGGTGCCACATGCCCCCAGCCACTCGCTGGAGGACGATTTAGAGACGTCCAGGTTTGCCGACTCCGTCGACTTGGGCCAAGTGGTCCTCGATTATATTGTCGACGAACTAGCCGACCTTAGAGCGGCCGAGTGCCAATCCTCAGATGCTGTTATACCTTGCCATAACGATGTTACCCAGCAGGCCTGTTGCACCTTGAAGCGCAATGCTGCCACCATTCTTGAGTGTGCAAGGCCTCGAGGCTGAGTCCGATCGTCGACTCAGCAAGCGGCCCCTTTGCCTGGTGTGGAGGCGGCAGCGCTGGATCGCTGCGTGTCTCGGGATCCTCCCGTTCCTGGGACCTGGGTCGGGTTTCTGGACGTGCGGCCATTGCAAGGTCAGGGTTTCTGATGCTGCGCCTTCGCTCGGCGTGCCCTGCTCCTGATTTGGGGGTGGGTTTCGGGACTGGGGTCGGGTGTGGATGGTGGCGAGGGGATTCGTAACTTGAGATGGGCGCCTCGGCCGAGGCAGTCCCTGCCGCCGAGCGTTCACGTCCTCTGGGGGAGGCTGATGCTCGACCCGCTCCCTGAGCGGGCGGCCCCTTGGGTGGCGGCGTTAGGCCCATCCACCCGTCCCATATTGTAGTGGCCTCCGGCCAGTGCCGCCGATCCAGGACGCTCCGGATGATGATGATGATGATGATGATGATGATGATGATGATGATGCGGATGCTGATGATGATGCTGATGCTGATGATGATGATGATGATGATGGGATAATAATCGTAGAGCATGAGTGTTGATGTGGGACTTGTCAGTTTGAGGGGGGGTCGTGGATTTCTGTTTTACTGGAGCCTAGGGGCCCTGAGGGTCGTGCGGTTGTGGGCCAAGTCTCCCGGCCTTGTGCCCCGGGCCCCGCAAAACGGGAGGGCTCGGTGGCTTGCGGCCGCTTGCCCCCGTGTGTGTGTGCGCCCTCGCGCGTGCCGCACGGCCTGCTCCGCAACCGTTTCTTTGCTCCAATCTGCTCCAGATTCTCGCGGGGAGAGGGCGGACGGCCCACCCCGCTCGAGGGCGCGCGCGATGGCGCCCTGAGGGAGCCCGTGGCTCCACCCGTGGAACGAAGTCGAGTGCGAGACCGCGGCAGGGCTGCCCAGGACGCAGCTGGCCGCGGCGGTGTGGGCCGCTCGCTGGACGGAGGTGCGCGTGGCGCACGTGCTGGCGAGGCGCTGTGATGGAAGTAGCAGTCTCAGCGGCAGCGTGTCAGGCAGGCTCCGAGGCGTTGAGAGGTGCGGGCGCCGACGTATCCGAGGAGGACGTCACGGAGCTGGTGCTGAGAGTGCGCGCCTCGCTCAATGCGGGGCGAGCCCCACGGTCCAAGGTGGGCGAGGTGCGGCGGCTTGAGGCGGCGCTGGACCCGGAGGCCGTCCGCCTGGCCGAGGGGTGCCCCGAGCTCCCTGGAACCGACATGGCCAGTGCGCTGTGGAGCTTCGCGGAGGCTCCCACCTTCGGGACTCAGGCCGAGAATCGGATACGACGAGTGAGTGCCGACGAAGCTGGCTGGGATCGAGTGGCCGATAGGATCTGGGCTCACGCGACGGGGGAGGACTACGACGAGCAGCCCTTGGACTGGGTGCTGCACATCGGGGTGGGGCTCCTCGTGGCGCGTGGGCTGGTCGTACTGATGGCAGAGTCAGGTCGGCACAGAGTCGCGGGCGCCGCTGGGGGTCTGTGTGGCAGCCTCGTGCTGTGGCGCCGCCTGCCTGCACGTGCGAGCGCCTGGTGGGCCCGCTGGAGCCGCCGCTCGGCGTTCGCGGCGGCCCTCCGCCGTGGCGGGGACGGGCTGCCCACTCAGGGGGCTGAGGACGCCGTGGGCGCGACCGTGGCAGACGGGGCGCCTGGCGCGGCGGCTGCGGGGAACGGCGAGGGGGGCGCGGAACCGCGGCCAGGGCCGCAGGTGCCGCCGCCTGGCCTCCCCGCGTTCCCCAACCCGCCTTGGGCCCCACCCGCCGAGGGCGCTGGGGTCTGGACGGCGCCAGAGAAGCCTGGCGCGCCGGACGTGGCGGCGTTGCGGGCCTTCGGCAAGGGGGAGGAGGTGACTGGGCCCTTCAGCCAGACGGCTGCCCAGCAGCTTGGCGGGACGCGCGCTGCCGTGTCAGGCGGGCCCCCCGCCCTCAGTGCTCATGTCCCTCACTCCCCTGCCGATGCTGTGAAGCTAGGGCAGGAGGCGCAGATGGTGCGAGCTACACTCGCCGAGTTCCAGGCCCAGGCTGCGACGAACGTGTGCTGGGCGTGGCACTTCTGGGAGCGCATAGCAGCCGTGGGCTCCTCCAGAGGCCCCCACCCCGACCTACAACGCTTGCTGCAGTCGCACGGCTACGTGGTGGCGGGAACTAAGTCCCCCCCCAGAGGGGGAGCTTGCCGCAAGAGTTGGAGGCGCTGGTGGCCACGACCGCGGCGCCGCACGGAGGAGGCATGCAGGCCGCCCCAGACTGGAGCTGGACGCCTTCAGCGCAGCAGCAGCAGGAAGACAGTCGGTGGAACCTCAGCCTCCCGCCGGACTTGAAGCGGGCAGCGCCAGAGATCTACCGCTCCATGCGCGGGGCGGGCGCGGCGAGTGCTAGGGACTGGTTGTCGCGGGAGGTCACAGGCCAGCGGCACGCGGCAGTCTGGACGGACCTTTGGACGGCGGCCACCAACGTGGACTACCTGCTGGGCGGCTGCAGGACGCAGTCCGAGGTGCTGACGCGGCTCGCGTCGGACGATGCGCTCGAGCTGCACTTGCGCCGCCTGGCGAGCTACGTCTACGAGCTGAGGACGAAGGACAAGGTGGGGGCGGCGGCCATGCTGGCGGCGCGGCCGCCGGGGTCCGCCACGGCCCTGGCGCCCACCTGGCTGGTGACCGAGGCCACCGCCCACAGCAAGGCGGAGCACCAGCGAGACGAGCGCGTCGCCGTCGCAGGCAAGCGCGAGGGCCGAGGCAGCGGCCGCGGGCCCAGCTTCGGCGGCGGCTCGGGCGGCGGCAGCGACGGCGGCAGAGGCAGAGGCAGAGGAGGAGAGGGCGGTGGCCGCGGCCGTGGTCGAGGGGGTAAGCCCTCTGGCCGCGGCAAGCCACAGGCGTGACGTTTGCTGGCGGACCGTGGGACTGACCCCCCCGCGGTCCGTGTCGGTGCCCCGCAACGGCGGGTGCAGCCAGGGATGCCAGCGACAGGTTCACCAGGCTCGCTTGCGCGGGCCCTGCGGTGGAAGGAGGCCGCCGCCAGGTCTTTCTTCCCGGTGCCTCTGCCAGCTCGACCGATACAAGGGTGTACCTCTTCAGGCCGTTTGAGGACACGACGGGCTCGACGAATGCGTGCGTGGCGCCGGGCCTGTGGGCTCATCGAGCTCATGAACGGGATGGGCTGCGGATCCTTGGAGGCGCAGATGGTGCGAGCTACACTCACCGAGTTCCAGGCCCAGGCTGCGACGAACGTGTGCTGGGCGTGGCACTTCTGGGAGCGCATAGCAGCCGTGGGCTCCTCCAGAGGCCCCCACCCCGACCTACAACGCTTGCTGCAGTCGCACGGCTACGTGGTGGCGGGAACTAAGTCCCCCCCAGAGGGGGAGCTTGCCGCAAGAGTTGGAGGCGCTGGTGGCCACGACCGCGGCGCCGCACGGAGGAGGCATGCAGGCCGCCCCAGACTGGAGCTGGACGCCTTCAGCGCAGCAGCAGCAGGAAGACAGTCGGTGGAACCTCAGCCTCCCGCCGGACTTGAAGCGGGCAGCGCCAGAGATCTACCGCTCCATGCGCGGGGCGGGCGCGGCGAGTGCTAGGGCCAGGGACTGGTTGTCGCAGGAGGTCACAGGCCAGCGGCACACGGCAGTCTGGGCGGACCTTTGGACGGCGGCCACCAACGTGGACTACCTGCTGGGCGGCTGCAGGACGCAGTCCGAGGTGCTGACGCGGCTCGCGTCGGACGATGCGCTCGAGCTGCACTTGCGCCGCCTGGCGAGCTACGTCTACGAGCTGAGGACGAAGGACAAGGTGGGGGCGGCGGCCATGCTGGCGGCGCGGCCGCCGGGGTCCGCCACGGCCCTGGCGCCCGCCTGGCTGGTGACCGAGGCCACCGCCCACAGCAAGGCGGAGCACCAGCGAGACGAGCGCGTCGCCGTCGCAGGCAAGCGCGAGGGCCGAGGCAGCGGCCGCGGGCCCAGCTTCGGCGGCGGCTCGGGCGGCGGCAGCGACGGCGGCAGAGGCAGAGGCAGAGGAGGAGAGGGCGGTGGCCGCGGCCGTGGTCGAGGGGGTAAGCCCTCTGGCCGCGGCAAGCCACAGGCGTGACGTTTGCTGGCGGACCGTGGGACTGACCCCCCCGCGGTCCGTGTCGGTGCCCCGCAACAGCGGGCGCAGCCAGGGATGCCAGCGACAGGTTCACCAGGCTCGCTTGCGCGGGCCCCGCGGTGGAAGGAGGCCGCCGCCAGGTCTTTCTTCCCGGTGCCTCTGCCAGCTCGACCGATGCAAGGGTGCACCTCTTCAGGCCGTTTGAGGACACGACGGGCTCGACGAATGCGCGCGCGGCGCCGGGCCTGTGGGCTCATCGAGCTCATGAACGGGATGGGCTGCGGATCCTTGGAGGCGAGACCTACGGGCCAGCGAGAAGCGCGGGGCGACGAGAGGATGCTGGCCTGGAAGCTCGCGCAGCAGTACGCGTTGCAGGACGCGGCGCGGTACGAGCGCGACTGCCGGGGGCTCGCCCCGACAGGCGGCCACGGGGCGGAGCTCGCCCACGATAGAGGGCCGCAGGACGCCTACACTGGAGAGCGTAAGAGTGCGAGTAAGCATGTGATGATGTGCGCATCGGCCGTGGCCGAGCCGCCGGACGACCATGTCGTCGATCTGCTGGAGGCGCTACCCGAGGGTGAGCGGCAGTGCTACTCGGACGAGCTGAACGTCCTCGACTACAGCGGGAAGTCGGGAGTCATCTTCGAGGAGCTGGAGGAGCGCTTTGCGTTCGTGGGGGGCTCGACGTCGGAGCACGCCCGCTACCTGATGCGGGATGACCTGCCGAAGGATATGTGGACGTTCGAGGCCCCCTGCGATGTTCAGGCCTACTGTGGGTTCAGCTGCGTACCGAAGAAGGACCCGACGAAGCAGCGGAAGGTCTTGATGATGTGCGCCAGCAACTACGCGTGGGCGGACCCCCACCAGCGCGGGGACCACGGGATGCACGGCGGGGCGGCGATGGCCTCCATGCGCGCCCCGACCGACATGTGGGGCGTGGCGGCCTTCGACGAGGGCAACGCCTTCACTCGCCTCAGGGTGCCCGCCTGGATGGCCAGGTGGCAGGCCTGCCCGCCGCTGAGGGCCTGCTGGGTGTGGGAGAAGCTGAGCCAGCGGACCCGCGACCTGGTGGGGCCTGCGGGTTGGGTGGCACCCTGCTACCACAGGCTGGCCATGGGAGGCTCGCGCTCCGTGCACCTGCTCATGACGGTGAATACGGCGATCATCGGCAAGGCGCTGCTGGGCGTGGGCGCCCGCCTGGCGGCGCCCCAGGGCGTCGCGCCCCCCCGCGGCCGCCGTGGCAGGCGGCGCGCCAGGGCATTCGCCGCCCGAGGGCGGGGGGCTGGAGGGCGACCGAGCTTGGAGGGCTACAGCGTGGCCGGGTGGATCGAAGCTGTGAAGGCGGCGAAGAGAGAGGACGAGCGGGCGATGGTAGCGATGCACCCCTATGCTGGCCGTCGGCGACGAGGCGACGTGCAGGAGGTTGTAGAGAGGCAGGCGCGGGAGCGCGGGATGCGCGTACTCTTCCTTTCCGCGGACCTCCTGGACGACCCGAGGTGGGGCCTGGCGAACCCCGCCACCTTCTCTGCGCTGATGGAGCTGTGCGAGGGTGGTTGGGTGGACATCGTGCTGGGTGGTCCACCGTGCTCGACCTGGTCGAGGGCGCGCTACAATCGTCGGCAGCCAGGCCCGCCGCCCGCCCGCTCGCGGCTCTGCCCGCGGGGCCTGCCAGGCTTGAGAGCGCGGGAGGCCGAGAGGGTGGCAGAGAGCAACACTCTGACGCTGAACCTGTTGGCGCTCTGCGAGGCGCGCGGCCAGAGCGGCGGCGCCTCCCTCATCGAGCGCCCGGAGGACCCAGGGCGAGAGCCCTACCCATCCATTTGAAACACCAAGGAGATGTTAGATTTCGAGAAGCGACGCTCCGCCCAGAGAGCGCGCCTGGACCAGTGTATGCTGGGCGGGCGAACCAGGAAGCCGACCTGTCTCAGTGGCGCGCTGCAGGGCATGGATGCCCTGACCGAGTTACGATGCGACGGCCCCCACTCCCACGAGTCCGCCGAGGGCAAGTTGGCCGACGGGACCTTTCGCACGATACCTCTCGCACAGTACCCCGCGGCGATGTGCGAGGCGCTGGGCAGCATGATAGTTCAGACCCTGACCTGTTTTGAGAAGAGCGGCCTGGGTGGCACGGGGTGGCGACGGCCGCCCGAGGCGGACAGGACGGTGGCGGCCTGGGGCACTCGCAGCACGACCGCCCCCCCCGTGGCCGTGAGGAACGAGGACGTGCTGCGAGGACGTGGGCTCGTGCTGGACGGACCGCAGATGGCCTTTTACCTACGCGTCGACGACGGCGTGGCGATGGCGGGAGGCCTGGACGGCGGCTCGCGAGCGACGAAGACAATGCACCAGCTAGCGGACGCCCTGACGGAGGCGGGCTTCGTGGTCACCGACCGCACGGAGGCCTGTGACATGCGGAAGGTGCTGGGTTACGCGCCGCAGGCGCGACCAGCTCAACTTCGGCTGCCGCCGACGAGGGCCCGAGAGCTGGTGCAACAGCTTGAGCTGATGAGTGGCGCGCGCACCGTGGACACGGAGGAGCTGCGCTCGCTCTTGGGAATTTGGATCTGGGGTGCGCTGCTACGACGAGAGGTGCTGTGCATCCCCAGCGCGGTCTTCCGCCTGCTGGAGAGGTACCCGCGTCAACGGGTGGGCAACTGGGCGACAGTTCGCAGGGGGCTGCGGGCCATCGCCGAGGTGGTGCCACTGATGTACGCGGACCTGGGAGCCCCGCCCGCGCCCGTCTACTTCGCCGCGGACGCCATGGGCGCGAACGCCGAGGATGACGGGGGCTGGGGGGTCCTGGTGACCAACCTGAGCAAGGAGATCGCGCAGGACTTCATCGACACGGGCGGCAGCTTGGGCTACACCGTGGCACGGCTGGACGGCGAGCTGACTGGGCTGAGGCGCCCAGAGCAGATGATCAGGAGGACGAAGCCCTTCAGCCTCTTGCCCGACCGAGTGTTCAAACCCGACGAGGACTGGACGATCGTGGGCCAGGGGAGGTGGCGCTCAGCCGACTGCATCACCCTGGGAGAGGGGCGCTGCGTCGTGAAGATGAGTCGCCTGGCGGCTGCAACACCCGCCCTCCACCGCACCGTGCTCCCGATCTTGGAGGACAACCAGCCAGCGTCGGGTGCGGCGAACAAAGGGAGGTCCCCAGCCCACCAGTTGAACCACCTGCTGCGTCAGAAGACTGCCGCAGGGCTAGCATCACGCACAAAGATTTTGATTCCATGGGTGGAGACACTCAGGCAGCCTGCCGATAAGATATCGAGGTGCCTGAACCGTGCTGAGCTTCGCGGCCTCCATCATGTCGGGGCCGAGGAAGCTGGACAGCACCTCTGTTGAGAAGGTGAAGCCGCGTACCCTGGCAGCATGCAGGGCAGCGGCGGTGAAGTTTGTGACCTACTTGGACGAGAACGGCTTTGTCCCCGACGGGCCCGAGCAGTGGGACGACCTGTTGGTAGAATACAAGAGCGACCTGCAGATGACAAAGTGCAATTTCGAGTATACCGAGACTGCAGTGGAGTTTGTGTTCCCACGCCTGAGGAGGAGGCTAACGTGGTCCCACTCGGTGATAGACGCATGGCGAGTCGCGGCTGAGGTCAAGCACGCTCCGCCGCTTGGGCGCGCGCCAGCCAACCTTGCCGCAATCTACTTTGCATGTTGGGGTGTGCCGCGGCTGGGAGTAGGCCTGCTGCTGCAGGTTGACCGCGGCCTGCGACCATCAGAGGTGTTGCAGTTACGAGCAAAAGACATATCTCTACCATCGTCTAGAGGGGGACCGGACCTGCAACCGAACTGGGTAATCAACTTGGGGGCCAAAGCAGGGACAAAGGCCAAGAGGATGCAGTTTGCCATTATACTGGAGCGAGGTGGAATGTTGGAGGACCTCCTGCATCGAGTAGTCCTAGGAACTCCGCCAGAGGGCCTCCTCTTCCCTTACCCACTCGTCGACTACAGGCATCGGCTCAGGCAATTTGAAGCAACCCTTGGCCTCGACATCCACTGGACGCCCCACTCGGCGCGGGCGGGCTATGCAAGCGATTCCGTGGCTCGTGGTATCCCCTTCCAGGAGATCAAGGAGGCGGGACGGCGGCTCACCGAGTCCAGCCTCCGCATCTACGTGGACGTTGTCACCGCCTCTCGAGTACTGGCGCAGGCTGAGCAGCGAGGGATCGCATCGCTCGTGCGAGAGGCGTCCGAGCAGCTGCCCAGCTACTTCCCGCAGGGCATCTTCGGCGAGGACGCGTGCGGCAAGCATGCCGCCGACAGGCTGGCGCAAGGGGGAGGACGGGTCCTGGGTGCCCCCAGTGCCTGGGCGCCCGCCAGCCCCACTGGCGGGGGGCCGCCGAGTGGCCCCCCCTGCGCCAGTCGCGCGCCCGCCGCCAGCGCCGCCACCAGCGCCGGACCTGGGCGAGCTGGTGGACGGGATCCTGGCGGGACCGCCGCAGCAGGGACATGCAGCAGCGGGGGCGGCCGCGGCCGAGGTCGAGGGGCCAGCGCCAGCGAACCTGGGCGCGTTGCAGCCGCTGGCAGCGCGCCCGCAGGGAGCGGCCGCGGCGGCAGGGCAGCGCCGCGCCAGGGCCGGCGGCTGGGCGCTGCTGCGCGCGGCCTGGAGCATGGCGAGGTGGTGCGGACGCTCGTCCACGCGAGGCGTGACGTGGGCGGCTGTCGCCGTCTGGCTGATCGCGTGGCTGTACGTGTCCGGGCCGATGGCCCATTTCGGGGCCATGATGGGCGTGGCTGCGAGCGTGTCGGTCTCGGCGGGCAAGGTAGTCGACCACAGCCTTGGAGCCGTGATCACGGCTGCTCAAGGCGTGTAAGACTTCGCCGTGACCTCGACGCGCCACTCAGCGAACATCCTGCAGGAGGCGTGGCGAGGCGTGGACATCGCCGACCTCCGTGTACACCAGCGCCGCGCCGAGCGGATCGCCGACGACCCCGCGTTACTGCAGGAATGGGTGCTACGAGAGTTTCTGTCAGTGGAGCCACGCCCCCCTGGGGCAGACCAGGTGGCCAGCGCGCTCGCTGAAGCGTCCGTGACACTGCCGCGCGCAACAGAGAGATGGCCAATGATGGTGTGGCCAGGCCAGTGCAGAGAGTTCCACATGACCTACGATCTACTGTCCACTGGATTCTACGGCGTTCACGTGGTCGACCGCATCGTGAATTTCAGCGTGCAGTGGTCGAACCCGCTGCGGAGCGGCCTCGAGTGCGACCTCGGCTCAGAGAGAGACACCATCCGCCTCCACATCAACTCGACCCTCTCCAGGCTCCCCCTCCCCGCGATCCGCTACATGTCGATGAGCGACCGCGAACTCGAGCTCGCGAAGCTCCCGGGGGCCTGGATCACCATGAGTCGTAGGCTGTTTCGAGCTCTCTTTCTGGCAGTGAAGAGTGTCCTACAGTTGTTTCTGTTCGGACAGTGAGTTTATTCACAAGCTAAATGATCTTGTAGGGGCACAGGCGAGGGCGGGCGAGAGGCTTACTTTCGGTTTTGTTTCGTGTTCCCAAGGTCCCTTCTCTTTCAAAGGGGCCCCCCGCACATTTTGGTGCGCCGGGCGCAGGGCCAAACTGCGGTCCCATGATAGCTCGCGAGCGGAGGCGGGAAGAGCTCGGCGGCAAGCTTGTAATTAGCAAGCCAAGCGATTTTATCGAACTCGCCTCCCTGTCTCAAAATTCCAGGGTTGGGTCTTAACGGACACCATCATGGGATAATAATCGTAGAGCATGAGTGGTGATGTGGGACTTGTCAGTTTGAGGGGGGGTCGTGGAATTTTTGTTTTATTGGAGCCTAGGGGCCCTGAGGATCGCGCGGTTGTGGGCCAAGTCTCCCGGCCTTGTGACCCGGGCCCCGCAAAACGGGAGGGCTCGGTGGCTTGCGGCCGCTTGCCCCCGTGCGTGTGCCCTCGCGTGTGCCGCACGGCCTGCTCCGCAACCGTTTCTTTGCTCCAATTTGCTCCAGATTCTCGCGGCCCCCCCACCGCCCCCCGCCGAGCCCGAGCTCGGCGGCAAGCCTGTCATTAGCAAGCCAAGCGATTTTATCGAACTTTTCGCCTCCCTGTCTCAAAATTCCAGGGTTGGGGCTTAACGGACACCATCTTGATGATGATGCTGATGATGATGATGATGATGATGATGATGCTGATGATGGTGATGATGATGATGATGATGATGATGATGATGATGATGATGATGATGATGATGATGATGATGATGATGATGATGATGATGATGATGATGATGATGATGATGATGATGATGATGATGATGATGATGATGATGATGATGATGATGGATGATGATGATGATGATGATGAGAGGAGGAGGAGGAGGAGGAGGATGGTGATGGTGATGGTGATGGTGGTGGTGGTGATGATGATGATGGTGATGTGACGATGGTGATGGTGATGGTGATGGAGTGGTGATCCCAGCCCCCCCTCCCCCTCCTCCCCTCCTCTCCTGTCCTCTCCCCCTCTCTCCTGTCCCTCCCCCCCCCGTCTCTCCTTTCCCTCCCCCACCCCCCCCCTCTCTCCTGTTCCCCCCCTCTCTCCTGTCCCCCCCTCTCTATCCCCCCCCCCTCTATAATTATTCCACATGAATATTCTCCCCTTCCCCTGATGACGTCTTGGGAATATTCGCCCCCCCCCCCCCCCCCCGCGTGTTGTTTTTCACGCAGGTTTCCCCGGAGTTGGGTTTTCGCTTGCATTTTGTCCCAAAATGCTGCTCTCGCTGGGGCGCCGGCCTCATTTTCGGGCCCCGCTCGTTCGGAATCGTGCTCCCGCTGCAACGCTGGCATCATTTCCGCCGGCGCCCGGGCTGCGCGCCCGAGCCGGCGCCCGGGCCGGCGCCCGGGCCGGGTCCGGAGCTGGTTCCGGCCGGCGCCGGAAAATCGAGTTCCGAGGCGGCGCCGAAAAAAGGCCATTCTAATACACATGTTTCTTTTGAAAATGCTGAATTTCTTCTTCCAGCGCTTGGGAGGCCTCCCGGGCCGATTCCGACGCCCAGGCCGGCGCCCGAGCGGGCGCCCGGGCCGGACGCCCGAGCCGGCGCCCAGGCCGGGGCCTTGGCCGGGTCTGGAGCCGGTTCCGGCTGGCGCCGGAAAATCGAGTTCCGAGGCGGCGCCGAAAAAAGACATTCTAATACATATTTTTCCTTTGAAAATGCTGAATTCCTGCTTCTGGCGCAGGGAAGCCTTCCCAGGAATTAGGTTTTCGCCTGCATTGTTTCCCAAAATGCTGCTCTCGCTGAGGCGCCGGCCTCATTTTCGGGCCCCGCTCGTTCCGAATCGTGCTCTCGCTGCAGCGCTGGCCTCATTTCCGTGCTTCCGCTCGTTTCGACTCGTGCTCCCGCCGCAGCGGTGGCTTCATTTCTGCGCTTCCGCTCGTTTCGACTCGCGCTCCCGCTGCAGCGCTGGCGTCATTTCCCTTGCCATGCGACGGCATGCAATGCAATGCCAGGTTGGTACTACGCTTCGCGGTGCTCTTCTACGCCATGCCACGCCGTGCTTTACAATGCATCGCGTACCCTTTCGGGATCATAGCCCTGCTTGACATCCGACTTGTGCGAGTAGAGAGGGGATCTGCGCCATGGTAAGGGATGGGAGGGAGGGGTAGGATGTCAGATTTGACGCGAGCGCACCTAGCTTGCCTTTCCCCCCCCCCTCCCTGTTTCCCCCCCCCCCCCCCCCTCCGCCTCCCCCCCCTCCCCCCTCTCTCCTGTCCCCCCCCCTCCTCTCTCTCCTGTCCACCCCACCCCCCATTCTCCTTTCCCCCTCCTCCCCGCCCTCTCTCTCCTGTCCTTCCCCCACACCTCTCTCCTGCCCCCCCCCCCCTCTTCTCCCCCTCCCCCTCGCGTGTCAATTCTTTCGTTGGTTTTCGTCGTTTACGTCCCCCCCCCTCCCATCCAGAGCGAAGCTTGAGCGAGCTCAAGCCCACGCTTTCAGAAACTCACACGCCGGATCGGCGGATTTTGGGCTAAGGGCTCCTTTAATTGTTGCGGTGAGTTTGGCTATTGTGCCGCTGCTCGCCCACATTCCTTGCGGGAGTCTTGCCCTGTTGCCTCCTTCGGCCCTCACGTCATCACCAAGCACCAGCTGGAGGTGCTGCAGCGGCTGGTCCAATCCCTGCCGCCATCCATAACTGCAGCAAGTTTGTTGCTCTTTGTGTCCCTTCCAGGCAAAGCTTTCTCATTATCTGCGCTCTACTGGAAAAATCCCTCCATGTTTCCCTTCTCCTGCCCGCCTCTCGATTCCTTCTGCTCCCTGCTCCTGGGGGGGTGAACTGGAGTGAGCGTAGGTTACCCAGTCTTCGCCCCAACGCGAAAAGTCGGCGGGGCCAGCGGGGTTTCACACGCAGAGTCTCGACGTTCGTGGCGTGGTTGGCCTTTATCATGGCGGTCGGGCGTTCGGGGAACGCCAACTGTCCACCTACACCGAACGTGGCCAGGTCTATCTTGGTTCCAGGATCGCTGTATATGCTCTCCTGGCCAGGCCAGAAGGGCGCGTTCATCGATCCAGGGCTCAGGGTCGACCTGGCCAGGATCGGTGCCAGAGGGTACTTTGAGCGTCCCCCCAGGAGTGCTGGCAACGTCATGGCCCTGTCCAGGACTCAGCTCCGCTACTAGAAGATCTAGGCTGGGCCGACCCGTGGTTTGTGATGGTGAAGAGGCGGGGGTGATGAGGAGGAAGGCAGGGCTCTTTGCCAGTTTCCGCGCTCTTACCCTAGTGCGTTGGACTCCGCCCCGACAAGCTTCCACCCACTGTTTTTCTGAATGTCCCAGGCGGGGTATGAGGATGTGATAATGTTTTTTCCCCCGCGGACCTGAATGGGCGCCGTACATAATGTAGCTGCTGCTTAAGGAGCTGCAGGGTGCTATTTGCTGTTTCTCTCGCCCCCGCCCTCCGTGCCCATGAGACTTGTCCTCAGTGGTCAACTCTCTTCAGAAAGGGCGAGGAGGTAGGGAACAGCGACAGGCGTTCCAGGTGGCCGACGGGGAAAAGGGCGTGGTGTGGAGGGTCTCGAACGGGGAGCACATGCTTGGATGATTAGCGCTGGCGCTGGCAAGCCCTCTGGTCTGCCTTGTGTGATATGGAAGATCGCGGATCTCTATTGATCTCTCGCTCGCTGAGCGTGCTCGCAGCTTCATCGACCAAGGGCCCCGAAAATTGATGGGGCCAAATGGGCAGCGGCGGAGGGACAGCTGAGCGGCAATAGCAAGCACGGGGGAGAGAAGCAGAGAGAGAGTGACGAGGGCCTCCGCGGGGACCCTATGTGACCTCTGCGAGTCTTCTAGGCTCACACTCCTCCGGTTGGGCGCTCTGGGCGGCCCAGGGCGTCGAACACTCTGGCTCGATCGCTGCTTCATTATCTCGGATGTGCAAGAGTGCTGGACACGGCACTTCTCACACGAGTGGGGCAGGCAAAAGGCCTGACACGGCTTGCACCAGGGAGCTTCGGGCTATTATTGGATGAGCTACACAAGCCTGTGGGATATTCTCAGCTATCAGCGCTGCTGGCGCTATGATCAAAACAATTGTCAAGAATAGCATGCTCGGCCATAGGTGATAGTCATCACCTCTGAATATTAACGACGGGTGATCGTCATCGCCCCTGAATGGTAGCGGTGCTAGCAATAAAAAGAACTTCGAAGCTGCAGCAATGCGGATATCGTAGATAAAACTGACCATGGCATGGTGGCGGCGCTTCAATCACTCGAGCGTCCTTACGCTTGCCAGATAGATCTGTAGGCGGCGACTTTCAAGCGTTCGGCTGCCCGTTGATGATTCTCCAGCGGTTGGCGAGGTCATGTGCGATGCGGTGGTGGAGGTTGTCCTTTTCGGGAGACCTTTTGTTGCGGAGCAGCCATGAACAATATTTGCGGCATGTGCGGCATGTCACATACCTATACGACCACCCTGCGGGTGATAAGGAGGTTTGGGGGGGAGAGGCGGCCAGCAATGGGCAACAGTGGTGATTGTTGCTTTGCCGCTCGCTCTTGGGAGCCTTGGTGTCGAGTTGTTTACGTCATCCTTCGCTCTTGGGCGCCTTGGTATCATTCTCCCCCCCCCCCCGGGAACCAACGAAACAATCATTGATTTAGTTCATTTTGCAAGGGCTTGGTGGGCCATTTAGGCATGTTTTTTTGACCTCTTGGGGGGTCTTGGAGGCCTCTTGGGGGGCTCCAAGACCCCCCAAGAGGCCTCCAAGCGATGTGGTTATCGGTCTCACGATCGATGGGACCATCGATCCCACTATCGATCTCACTCGATCGATCTCACTATCGATCTCACTCGATCGATTTCACTGTCGATCTCACACTGGATCTCGCTATCGATCCCAGTAGCGACCTCCCTATCAATATCACTCGATCTCACAATCCATATCACTATTCATCTCACTATCGATCTCACTATCGATCTCACGATCGATCTCACTATCGGTCTCACTATCGATCTCACTATCGATCTCACAATCGATTTCGTCATCGGTCTCAGTATCGTTTTCGCACCAGCGGGACACTGGGACACCGGCGGGACACCGGCGGGACACCGCGCGCCACCGCTTGCCGGAGGGAGAATCATTTGGCTCGGCCAGGGCCCGGCCACAAGCGGGACACCGGCGGGACACCGGCGGGACACCGCGCGCCACCGCTTGACTTTCCTCTCGCCCGCCCACGCAGCTTCGCCTCGCCCGCACGCACGGCACTCACGAACACGAAACCGAAACCGATTTCCCGGTGGGTGGCTCTCCGTTCCACTTCGATCTCACCCCCCAACCTCCGATACACTATTGGGATTGTGGCCAATCCTGTAGTCGTGTCCATCGATCACGCAAAGATTGACCTCGTCGGGGCCAACGGTCGGGGTGCTTCCGTTGTGGCTGATGATCGACGCTGATGACGATTTGCTTACCGTAATAGGGGATGATGGTGCTGAACTCGGCGAGGCTGTTGGCTGTTGCAGGACAGCAGCGTGCATCATGTGTTGGATCGCGGCGGATTCGGCAGCTTGTGCGGCAGCGGCAGCCACAGCACTATTTCCTGGAGGAAACCCCTGGACAATGGCGGTGCCCACAGCGGTCTCCCTCAGCGCTCCGAGCGAGTCGTGGGGGATTGTCATGGATGCCGATGAACTCGATGAAACCGCAGTAGATGTTTCCTGGATGGGCTCGAGCGGCATGTTACTGATGCGTGCCAGTCGGCCGTCGTCTTCACCTCGCGGCCCATAGACTCGGCGGGTCTCACGTCTCGTTCCAGGGTGCGGTCCTGGTTTTTGGTCTGGCTCAGCGGCGCCAGGGTAGTGGCAGTGCGGACCTGGGAAGCTGCCGTAGGCGCACAGGCGGCATTGTACCAGTCGATCTGATTCAGGCGGAACAACAAGATGATCATCGCGGCGAAACTGATGCCAATGAACATACCGAGGAAGAGGGCGCCACACGGGGAGACGGCGCAGGTGTGGGATCGGTGCTCTTGACCTTGTTGAGACAAGTCATGAGGACGGACGCGAGCAGCGCGGCGTGCGGCTGCCTCGTCCCGTAACTGTGCTTACGTGCTCCGAAGAACGCGAGCAGCACCCCGGCCTCCATCGTTTTCGTGAAGGCGTCCGCGACCATGGTCCAGGTCGGAATCCACGTAAGACGTAGTGCGCTGGCGGGGTAGGTGACCTCCTTGATCATGCAGGCGACGATGCGGAAACGCTTGTCGCTTGACTGGCCCACGTCGGACTGGATGTGGCTGACGAGGCCCTTGCTGTCGCTGTAGATATCGCCCGGCCGCTTGAGGCTCAGGTCGTCAATGAAGGAGAGCTTCTGTTTCGGGTGATAGGCCTCTGTGAGCAACTGGCGGAACCAAGTATTGATCTCGGCGCCCTCCAGCGTGGCGTACCCCTCGGCGGCGAGGGTCGATTTCGCTGATCGCTTAACCGTCCCAGAGTGCCAGGCCACGGGCAAGCAGAGGTCGAAGCGTCCGCTGATGACCTCCTTAGGTCGGTGGGCAAGCCCCTATCGCGATGCCCAGTGGCTCTTGACCCCGTCCACGTCGGCAAACGCGGCGTCGCTGAAACACAAAGTGAGGCACGTCTTCAGATCGATAAGGTTGCGCTTCAACACGATGGCGAAGCTGGCCGTCGAATGCACGTAGCAGACGGTTTTGTTGAGAGTCTTGGCGTCCGCCACGGTGGCGGTGCTGGTGCGGCGAGCTGCGAAACTCACCGGGCAGGCAATATCCTCTCTGGTCCGAACTGCGAGCCGCAGCAGCTGCCCCAGAGAGCGGCGGTAGCTGGACACCTCGGCTGGGGCGATGCGTTTGTCGGGCTTGCGCGAGCCGGCCGCGAACTCGACGAAGTCGACTTGGGATGCGGCGGTAGCTTGCGCGATGCGGAACTCTTGGTCCGCGGCTTCGATAGAACGCCCGCAGTACATGATGATCCCCTCGACCCGCTTGAGGTATAGTTTCTTGTCCAGCGGGGAGATGGTCTTCTTCCAGGCACTCGATGACGTGCGCTTAGCAATCAGGAAATCGCCCACGTGGGAGTGGATCATGTCGGCGAGCCCATGCTCGTCGCAGTAGCAGTAGAGCCCCTTCTCGAGCCTGGTCTCGATGGGGCGGTGCTCGGCGACCGCCTTCCGGGCATAGAGGTACCGCCAACGTCCGGCATCGCGGGTGCCATAGATGGCTCCTGTAACCATCGCGATCTCGCCAGGCAAGGTTCCCGGCGGCGGGTTCTTCGCGGGCATCTTTAGCAGCGGCAGCCTATCGATGTTGCCCGACTGCAGGCAGGCGGTCGCGGCGTCGAATGGCCCGATGTCCCAGTCTTTCTGCGCGGCGGCGGCCAGCGTCAGGTAGAGGGCGTCGCGCGAGTCTGCGGGCGCGTCCGCGCGGATCTGCGCCTCGTCTTCTTGACGCCCCTGGACCGCCAGGCGGGCCTTCGCGAGGCGAGGCCCCTCGTTGGTGAGCACCCATCGCGCGCCCGCAGGTCACAGCCCAGGGTTCTTTCGGAATAGCTCATTCAGCTCCTTGGCGGGTAGCTTCTTGTAAGCGCCAAACTCGGTCCACTTGGGCCGCTCGTGCTTCGCGGCGACGCCCATGAGCTTCTAGTCGCTCGTGCTGAGGCTGTCGTAGCAACGCTTCTTGGACGCGGCTTTGCCCGTCAGGAAGACCTCGCGCAGCCTGAAAGACGCGGTGCGGTCCTCATCGCGCCCCTCGAAGTCACTGCCGAGGTAGAGGTAAATTTAGTTGGCCCCCTTCGGCCTGCGGAGAGCACTTCGGCAGGTCGTCGAGGAGTGCTTGGCGCGTCTGCGCTGCCGCGCGCTTCGCCTCGGTCGGGTTGCGCTGGCCCCGGCGCCCCCGTGCGATGGCTCGAGGTGCATCCTCGAACGCTGTGGCGCGCTGGGCCATAGGTGGCGGACGTCCTGCGGGCGGCGAGCTGCGGCGTCGCGGCGATACTCGGTCTCGTCGATCTGAGCAGCGATCCGAGCGAACTCCTTGATCGCGTCGGAGCCTGAGCTGTTGGACTTCACGTCGTCGTCGGCTGGTCCGTCTGGTGGTGCTGGCAGTGCAGCTGGTGGTTCAGCTGGTGGCGCAGCTGGCGGTTCAGTCTATGCGCTCCGTCCGCGCCGCCACTCTGCTGCCCGCCGCCTTCACCCCTTTGCGCTGCAACGCGTTGCGTCCGACTGCAGCTGTTTGGCTTTAGGGAAACTGGGAAGGAGCGAGCCTGCGGCGCGCGCGCGTCGGCCGGCGGGCCGGCCCCCCCCCTTTCAGGGTTGCCCCATTGCTAGCTTAACGGCATTATCTTTTCTTCCCATGCCATCCGCGAAGCCCGCTGAACATGAGACATCATCGGAACATCTTGCAAGGATCGTGAACATCCAGGCAATGGACTGGTCATCAGCCGAAACGGCGGCGCAGCCGTTAGCTTCGCAGAGCATGGGATCACAGGAAGGAACGCTCGGAAGAAAACAGAACGTCATCGCTCCGATCATGTTTACGACGCAGGCGCCTCTATGAGGCGACCTAGTTCTTTCCGCCCCCCAGAGCGGAAAGCGTAGAAAAATGTGTTCGATTTAGCAGGGGGAGACCCCCCAGTCGATTCGATGACAACCGTCAGGGAACATGCCCTGGGCGGGAGGCACGGCGCAGCGAGAACTCCCGCCGGGGGGCCATCTGATTCAGTACCGGCGCGCCCGAGTTCCCACGCGTCGATTGATTTGGACTATGAGATGGAGAGACTGTCGGAGCGTATACCCAGAGAAACGTTAGATCAAGGTAACTGTAGAATCGGAAAATCAGCTCAATTTGACATTCTCGGGCAGGGCGAGGAAGCAAGCGATCTACAATCGGATAGGGGCAGCTCGCACTCAATGGTGAAAAAATGAAGAGCACGCGCAATATCATGCCTCGCCTGGCCCATCTTGCCACCGAAGTCCCCTGCCTGATGGGTCCGACGGGCTCGCCCCAGGCGCGGGCCTGTCTGAGAACGAGACAGTTGACTATGCAACGGTCGATGCGCTCCAGGGATGTTCTCGATTCGGATGATGATGTTGGAGATGAGAGAAGCCCAGGTCAAGGCAAGAGTTCGTCGGCTCAGCAGAGTTTGAACTCGCCCGAAGGCTTGGGCACAGTCAGACATATATGAGAGCTTACAGGTACAACTCCACTTCCACAGACAACGAAGCCTGAGAATGAGGATGACGACCTGAATGCCCCCGCTCTGCCAGAAGGCTCTCGCCGACCCGCCCTCGCATCAACGAGGTCTAGCAGGGGCAGAGCACCAGAACTTGATGACCTGGCAGCGCGGGCCGTAGAAGACGAGCTAGCCCGCAGTCAGGATATATACATATATATATATATATATATATATATATATATATATATATATATTAGTAAGGGGGCAAGAACAAGGGAACGGCATGCTCCTGCCCCCAGCAGGGGGCGCAGGAAGGCCCCGGGGGCCGGACGCTCCAGCACTAGAGGGTTCAACGCCCTTGAGTCACCTCGGCCATCGTCAAATAGGACCACCAGTGGCTTCTCGACAGGGGAAAGTTGTTGGGAAACCGGACTTCGGCGCCCGCCTCAGGCGGAGAACCGATGCCCAGGGGAAGCACGCAAACCGGGGGGGGGGGGGGCGTGCCTGAGGCCAGTGCGCTCGCACTGTTCGAATGCATGTCCCAAATGTAGTGCCCCATGGCTTTGCGGGGGGTGCGTTGGCTTGGAGGAGCACAACTGCCGTCGCATTGCCATCCAGGAGCGGGAAGAGACAAATAGGCAGGATCGAGAACAATTGAGAGCTGCGCGTGCGCAGATACAGCGAAGCATTCTCGATGCACAAGTGGGTGAGGGCCGCTGAAGAAGCCAAGCGGATGCTAGCCGAATCCGAAGCATACAGACAGGCAATGCCACAAAAGGTTGAGCAAGAGAGAATTGTCATTGCGGAAGATGCGCAGAGATGGATGCAGCAAGCAGAAGCTAGCGTAGCAGGAATTGCGGACGTGGCCCAGCGGCGTCTTGCACACGAGGGGAATCATAACAGACAAATTGCACCATATGGCTGAACAAATGGGGTCAGCTTCTTATCAGCAGGCCGAGAAATAATACACCGAAAACAGAGAGATGGCTGACGCTGCCAGGAGGGAGGGAGAGAAAGAGGCTCGAGAGCAAGCAGCGCGTGAAAATCAGGAGATCCGTAATCAATTCGAAGCTGCTGGACTCGAGGCGGAACAAATAAAATCGGAAGCTCTGCGAGCCCTTCGAGAACGCGAGCAGCAGGCGCACGCAATCAGGAATGAGGACCAAAGGAGAATGGCCGTTGCCTGGGACCATCTGAAAGGCTAAGATCTGACTTGGAACAGCAACGGAAAGACAGGGAGTCGCGGGAATGGGTTCGGACAGCCGGGCCATATGCGACAGAAGTTCCGACGGGGGCTGAATTTGCGCCCACGGCTTCGCTGGCAGATGCGGGCTCGACTGAGAGGTTTGGATCGGCGCCGGCACAGCCGATGCATGTTGGGACACCTCCGCGCCCGACTGTTGCTCGCCCTGCACGTAAGAACGACGACAAGCAGGCTCGCGCGCGAACAGGCAACGCAGGTCAGTCTTGTTATCTTTGTTCGGAACCTCTTGTTGAGATTTGCGCGGGGCGTTCAAAGCCCACGCGCGGGGGCCACCTGGGCACGGTTGCCCAAAGGCGCACGGAGCGCGCCCGGAACCGACAGTTCGGGCGACAAGACGATCTCGAGAAAGGGGGGGAATCATTAGGCGCGCATGACCCCCCCCCGTGCCAACGACGACCCCGAAAAGACGGCACCGAGTCACTCGGATGTGCCGAAAGACAGTAGGTCGGAGAGACGAGTAAGCAATCGTACCGATCTGATGGGTATGCCGATATTCAAATCGAGCAGAACAGACTTTGATCAAATGCCTCTATTGTCAGCTCCGTCTGCCTCGCGCTTCCTCTCGCAAAGTCACATGTCATTCCGGGGCCGGCTGTTGGGGGATCTCTCGATGCTAGCGGAGGTTCGACGCGAGAGCACGTCAGGGGAAAGAGCCCAGGGAATGCCCCGTCCAACAATAAAAATTCAGTGCCCCCCCGCAACTTCGATCTGCCTGGTCGCCTCTCCTTCGCCGTTGGCTCAGCCGTGAATGGCGAAGGAAGCGGGGAATCGGGCGGGAATGATGACGACCGGAGAGACGATCGAAGCACAGCGCCCAGCACTGGCATGATCGCAGCAATGCAATTTGACGAGACGGGTGAGCCAAGCCCATCCAAGGCCCCCCCCCGGGGGACCTGGAGGCGGAGGTGGCTCAGACGGGGATGGCGGTGGAGGGCCGAATGGTCACCATGACCAACTATGCCACTGTTCCATACCAGCCAGATGGATGCGAATTTGAGAAATTCTGGAAGCAATACAGAACGAAACCCTCTAGACATCCCGAGTGTCCAGACACTACGTGAATGGGAACAACATTGCATTGGAGCAGTTGCCGAGTCATGGCATGATGTCAAGACGGCACAAACGTGGATTATTGAAGCAATGTAACCTGAGGTGCCGAAGGAGAGCCTTCGGGACTCTAGAGCGCTGATGCGTCTTGACGTGATGACCGCCACAAATTTACTCGACAAGTTTGCCAAGATGAAGCGTAACCGCAACCTGTCAGTGCAGCACACTCATTTCCTCTCGCAAATCAACCGCGTGGAACACTCTTGCCAGATTGAGAGGCGTCTGCTTACGGGCCGAGAAATGATTCGCGCCATGTGTGATTGGTGCTCTGTCGGGTCCGAAAACGGACAACGTTGGATGTGTCGCGACCTGCTTAAAAACAAACGATTGATCGACAGAAGCACAACCAACATGTATATCACTTCTACAGTGGATGGATGGAGCGGTACCAAGGACTGCATGGTGCCAGGGAACCGTCGGATTAAATGAAGGCCTCAATGCAGACGCATTTCTACGAACAAATCAAACATGTTCCGAGGCTTGACTATGGAATGCAATGGTATGAATTGTCGACAGATCCTCCAGGTGCAGGGATGCGCTCTTATCAGTGGCTTGTGTGCCAGGTCGAGTCGCTTATGATGCGCGATCGAGAAACATGGACAACATCTGAGCATGAATCAACCCTCGATTCCAGAAACAGGTAGGCTCGCCTTGCAGGTGGAATGAGTGAGGGTGCTGGCGGTGGCCGACGGGCCTCCGCCATGGCAGCAACCACGCACATAGTGGGACTGCCTACAGATAAGACAGCACGCGGACGGACTTAAGGTGAGACGACCTGCAAATTTGTGAAGCAAGAAAAGGATTGTCCCGAAGCGGGGCAGGGTTGTCCTTATAGTCATAGGAAGCCTAAGACACCGGCCGCGCCGGCTCAGCAGGGGGCGGGTAGTGATCAAAGGGCAGCCTGCGGAAGAACGACCGCAGAGGTAGTAACGAGAGATCGGGAAGTGAGGGTCCAAGAGGTAGGGGCAGACCTCGCTCCTCGATCCCGTCGAATGAATTTGCCAACTCGAATGCGACACAGTCGCGGACCAGAAGTCAATCGGAGAGCGCGCGAGAACGCCAGAGCAAGATGGTGTGCTACGCCTACTCGCGCGATCCTCGTAATTGTAAGGTTCCTCAGGAGCGGATGTTACAAGCGACGCAGAGGCTTGTCTGAGGCCGAGAAGATCAAGCGGGACAGATGCGAAGAAGCACAGCTCAAGGCTGGTAAGTCCTTGGGCTATCAGAGAATCACCAGGCAGGCTGACTCCGCTGCTGCCAACGCTACCGATATGGCGCCGGGAGATACCCCGAGAAGCCGCGAGTCGAGTAAAGGTCGCGGCAAGCAGAGAAATACAGGCAATGGAAAGGGGAAATATACACCGTGCAAAGTATGCACCAACACAGGGGCCTGCTCACGTGGCAAGGACTGCTGGTTTGCGAAGAATGCACCAAATCATCCGTGGCGATGGCAGGGCGCTGGCGCGTTATGGGCCAGTGCCAAGATGATCCTCACGTCTATCTCCCTTGTCGTGACAATGCTTGTTAACGTCATATATAAGTTATCACGACGCCCGCATGGGCTTCGCCGCAAGGGGAGGTGCAGGCATAGGCTCCCTGGCGCAGCCAGCCGAGCCCTTCTTGCTTGCCCTGCTTCTTTGGCTAAGGGACCCCGTGGCCTCCAACCTGATTCGAACGATCATCCGCTAAGGGTTGAATCACACAGTGCATGTCCGAGAGATGTTCATAATCTGTCCGAGGGAGCCGTTCCCGCCTCCGAGACACAACAAGAACGCAAGGAACAGTTTACGAGACTTGTCGCTATCCTCGTTCAACTGCATCCTCTTCCGAGGGAAGCCGTCGCAGTGTTTTCGCGACGAGCCCCAAAAGAAAAGTTGTGTCAGGCGCGCAAGCGGCTCGACGCGGACTTAATGTCCAGTTTCACCCTTCGGCTCGGGAACCCACCGTCACTCGAAGGAAGGTACGTCGCCACAGCCCAAAAGAGCTGCCGTCGAGTACTGACGAAAGATGGAAATGCCCAACACAAGAATACCGACGAATGCAAACTGAAAGGAAAGCATCGTTGAGGGATGCTCAGATTAGGGCGTCCGATTTAGCTGATGAATTTTGGCATCTTTGGTTAGAGTCCGAGGGAAAGGAGGACGTTGCCCCGGGCGGCTCAGCCGCCGCGGGGTGCAGAGAGAAAGCGTCTGTGCACCTCGGAACGCTTCGGTTCATAGTCGACGCGGGCTGTGGACACAATCTTACTGCTCAGAGTTTCGTTCGGGCTGCAGGTGCAATGGGTATGATATAAAACGACTGGAAGGGAAGATGCAAGTACCCTGAACACTGCCGGAGGTTCTTCGAGAGCCCTCGGTTCAGTTTGCGTCGCATGCCTTAATTTCAGGGATGGGAACTTCGAAGCATTGGTCATGCCGGAAACACCGGCAGTGATATCGGTAGGAGAGCGGTGCATGGATCACGGCTTTAGTTTCGTCTGGCCAGCCGGCCAGCGCCCCTGCTTACTTCTGCCTAACGGTCACAGAGTGGACCTGATCGTTGAGGGCAATATACCATACTGGACCATGTCTGGCAGAGAGGCGCTGGGTCAGTGGATGTGCGCGGTCGCCGCCGGGCAGCCTGCGGCCCCCGAACGGTGGTGTTGCGTGACGTCAGGCGCCAAGAAATTGTTGGGCGGTCCTCCGCCCCGCTCAATCCAGAGTCGCGCAACACTAGATTTGCACACGCATGAGATGATTGGCAACAATGGCTACGCGGGTGGCAGGCCAGCTATAGCTGAGTGCCCGTTTCCGTCCGGCCTAGACTCCATGGATGCCGTCACCTATTTCTATTACTCGCCTCAGACTGCTCATGAGCACGGTTGGACCAAGACACCTACTGGCGTCATGAGCTTCATAAGTTACCCATCTACTTCCAATCGCGACTCAGTCGCCGGTTGCGTTGCGCCAAGCCACGGCTTAGCCGAAGGCTGCGCGGCTACGGTTCAGAACCCTTATTCGCACGGGGTCTCGGGAGTTTTGCCCTGCGACATGGATCGCGGACTAGACTCTATAACGATAGCCGCTGCACCCAGCCAAAACGAGGATGCAGATCAGGGCTCGGGTGTTGTTGACATCGACGCACTACCTGATGTTGACCCAGATGATGCTGAGGTTGGGGTGCCGGTCTCAGCGACTGAGCGACTCAATAAGAGCGCAGCCGCCCTCTCGCACCTACTATTTCACATTCCAAAGAATTTTTTTGCTCGGGATGTACTGGGCCAAGGCTATCAGGCGCCAACAAAGAAAGGCGCGCAATAAAGGGCTGAGGGTACCTAGACCATGCGCGAATCCCACAACGTTCGGACACCTGACCACAATGGAGCACTGGCTTGCGATGGATGACCTATCGCGGGGGCTCCACGACGAGACCGCGTGCGTGACTTTTCGCGACCAGGCAACAGACTTCCTAGCAGCGCAGGGTGTGCACGACAAATCTGCGGTTCACGTGTGTATTTTTTGATTAACCTCAAAGCCCCAGGAGAGAAGTTATGATAGTGTTATACAGATGGGGCAAGGGAACTTGCACGCGCGTGTATTGAAGTAAGGATTGTACATGATTCTACCATCCCTGGCAATAAGAAGCTTATGGCTGTTGCTGAACGGTCCAGTGGAATTGTTCAGATGGGGGCCCGAGCCCTGCCGATGCATGCAGGCAGGCCTTCCCCCGCCTTTTTTAACGCATGCCGTCCGATATTTCTGTCTTTGCTACAACGCGAGGATCCCGGACGAAGGTGGATCGCCATGGAAGCGCAGATTCGGACACGATTTGCAGCGCCGTTCCTTCCGTTTGGATCTCTTGTTCGCTTCGTGCCTCCCCCCGAATCTCGGTTTCGGATCGCCAAAACAGGCGGGGCGAAGGTCACTGGGATATACTTCGGATATGTGCATCAAGCGGGGTGCATGGTAGGACTTGACAGCTACGCGTCACCGTTGAGACAGCTCGACGGACTTAATATGAACACAGGGCGGACGCCGGCAGGCATTCGCCCGGTAATTGAAAAGTCCGATCAAGTTTATAACAATATTTTAGACGGCACAGCACCCGATCAGGAGCCTAAGTTCCCCATGCTCGAAGCGTGCGAAATTGCGCGGACGAAACTTATAGACGTTGTCATTCCCCCAGCCGGTCCCTATGACGGCTCAGCCGGTCAGGGGGCCCGACTAGGATCACAGACGGCGCAGCCGTTCACCGATCGGGATCCTGGCGAACCTATGCCACCGCCTCCGGCACGAGGCGAGACCGCAGCACCACCGAACGACGATGATGACTCCGATGGCGATGGTCCGGGGGGAGTCGTAGTGGGCGACGTGCCTGTGGCGCCAGATGGTCGGGATCCTCAGCGAGACTCGAGTCTTGATGAAGCTTCGAAACAGAAGCTAGGCCTCGCTCATATAGAATACAGACTGGATCGTCAGTCTAACTTCTCGATGGCTCAGCCAAGATCGAGAGTTCCCAGGCCAGGACAACTTCTCGCCCGAACCACACAGAATGTAGACACTATGGGATATTACGAAGACCGGCGTGTTGTTGTCGGGCTCGGAAAGGCAGAACTCACTGAAAAGTTCCCATTGAAAGGTAGACGGGGAACTTGCAGCATTCGAGTTGGGTTGTATTCTGATCCAGACTACGCACCTGTTACGAGTGTGTGTCGCCGATCCTGATCCACAGCATGGCGCCCAATGGCTTAAGAAGTTACCCAACTCCACCAACCCTGGAATCCATCCGAGCCGATGGCTCAACATGAGCCATGCCGAACGGAGGAAAGCTGTAGAGCAATCCCGACTTGAGAATCGGGTTTGTCGGGATCGAGGACCCAGGGCCCTGCGTTGCCCTTCTTCGAGATGTTGGAAGCGACCCAGTCGAGTTCCAAGAAGATAAACACGACACCGTTGGGTCTGAGCCCCCTGGAAATAATCTGCACCCTGGGGCCGACATCCGAAGAAGGAAGAAAGGGGCCGCGATCGTACCAGAAGAAACCGAAGTCGACTGGCATGCACTATTGCACTCTGCGGGACCAGCTGAGGATTTTTCCACAGACACAGGCTCCGGGAGCGACTACGGCACCTCCGATGATGCAGAAGTATGGTGGAAACAGACTTGGCATGGTGGGACAATCCTGCGAGATGGGGTATCTCCCGACCCAGTCGGAGAGGACCTCGCGATCCCAGGATTACCAATGTTTCACGGGGGTAGCCTGACCTCGAGTCCGGCGGCCGTCGTTTCGCGACGCAGCGCACCCCGAATGTCATTGCAGGCAGTGAATGCAGTACTTCTTGAACATCGGGAAAAGGAAAGCTTCAACACATAATATTTACACAACCCGTTCACCGACGATGTCCGAATTGTTGAACAAACGTACCAATTACCTGATGAGCTGGGTCAACCACGGACTGTTGCTGCGGTCGCTCGCCCTGTGTCCAAGGCTGAAGCGGTTGTTAATCAAGGTGCACGCGAGGCCCTGCGGACAGAGTGGGGTCGGCTACGCAGTATTGGCACTTGGGATGAATCGGGCGCGATGGAGTAGAATGATGTCATGCGACAACGAAAGGGACAAACGACCCACTGTGGGCGCCTTTCTGCAGCTTCAGTGGAAAAGAATTCCGAGATCCCATTGGGGCACAAAGACCGCCAATCTAAAGGCCGGGTTGTATTTGGCGGGTCGGATGTTAGAGATCAAAACAAAACATAGAGAAGCAGCAGATACGCATGGCCTGTTTGAGGGACATAATATTCAACGGGCTGATGCCAAGCAAGCTTACACTCAGTCCAAGCTGGGGGGGGGGGGGGCGTGGGTTCTCTTGCCGCGAGATGAGTGGCCGTCCGCTTGGAAGAACATGAAAAATCCTGTTTGCCCCCCTTTCATCTTCTCCCTCTATGGACATCCCGACTCAGGTGGACATTGGGAACAACATTATGACGGACACGTTGTTCCAAAAGGTTGCATTAAGTGTAGTCTTTGGCGCAGTTGTTATGTTCGCCCAAAACTGAGCGTGTTTAGTATCATGTACGTTGACGATTTCAAGCTTGCTGAACCAAAAGCAACCCTTGACAAGGGATGGCAGCTATTACAATAATCTTCAGAAGGCTGCCCCAATGGGATAGAAATCGACCCACCAACGAACGTAGGACGTTAATTTGTGCGCGAGCACCATTTATCCACGCAGTGTGCTGAATGGCAGGGAGAGTTACCACGGGTGCTTGATCCCCAACCACCGAAGGTAAAGAAATCGCCCGCTCCCGGACAACAATCGGAGAGCGATGACGAGAAGGCGGGGGGTGACTCATCGGCGCAGCCGAGTGGGCCACATCAACCCAGACAGCCGAAAATGGTCAGAACCATTGAATATGACATGACTGAGTTCTGTGAGTCGTGCATCATGCTCTACGCGCAGCTAGCGGATACTGACCCCGCGACATATTCCTCAGCCGGTGCACCTTTTGGCCCCGAGTCGATTGAATTTGAGGATGGGCGAGGACGTCCAAGAGGAGAGAAATACTCCCCAGCAGAGGAGGCAATAGCTGAGGCACTCGGGATCCACGTTGACACAGGCCCCGCGGACAAGCCAGTCGGGGTCCCTGGCTTAGCCGCGGAACCCGAACCAGACGATCCTGAGCCACCGACCCCGCCAGGAGTACTGCAGCCCATTGCCGCCAAAGTTCTCATTGCAATCTTACATGGGGCAAGAACGGCTTGATTCGACTTGTTGCGCGCGGTTTGTCGCGCCGCCAGCTGCGTAACAAAATTGGCGGAACAGCGGGATAGTGATCTTTTTCGATTAATCTGTTACATCAAATCCACAACCCAATACAACATGACATCTTGGGTCGGTGACAAGATGGAGGATGTCACCATGTGACAGTATTCAGACGCAGACCTTGCCAGCGATATACGAGCGCATCGTAGCGCAAGCGCCAGTCATCCGGTAATTTGGGCACCGCGCGCGAGAGCCAGCCAGAGCATGGCCTCTCGAAGACAGCCTTGCGTGTCCCATGGTGCACTTGAAGCAGAATTTGTTGCTGCAGATCTGGTTTTACGCATTGCGTTACTGCCAACACTGCCTTTGTGGGAAACTGTGATGGAGAGAGAGGTCAAATGTACACTTATGGAAGATAACCAAGCGGTGCGCAAGGTGATCAGAGCGGGGGGCTCGGTGAAATTGATGCACTTCCGCGATCCCACCGTGTAGATGCGGCTGCCATTTCTGAACAGTTTGCCCGTGGGGTTGTGAATTTCCAGTGCGAACGTACTCAGATTGAAGCTGATGACATCGGAACCAAGCGTTTTACCGATCCACTTGCATGGGTCAAAGTGCTTTTTCTTGTTAACACTGTTACTCCTAAGTTTTGGAAAGTCAGCCGATATCAAGACTATCTGGCCTCGGTGTTTACTGGCGGCCTTCCCCTGAAACCCCGGGGGGTTCTCGAGCCGCGGATCGGTCCCAAGGCCGCGGCGCGTCAAGGAAGTGCTGCGCCGAGTAAAATTATGCACGAAAGAAGAGAGACACCAAAGGCAAGCCCGCAACGGCCATACCAATGATAGACATGGCCAAAATAACAATGACAATATCAGCCGGCAACGCCGGACCTGGTGAAGTAAGGGCGCATCTCATACCGGCCCTGAACTCAGCGGCGGCAGCCGAGGAGAGAGCGGACAATGCACCCAGCTTAGCCGGAAGTGCAAGCAGTATGAGACCCTCCGCTAGCGAAAAGGATGGTTTCATGAAAAGCTCCCGTCAGCGTAAATTGAAAGAAGATAGAGACATGATGGCCATGTTCGAAATGACTGACGGTGAATCTGATGTTTCGGACATGCAATTTATTTTCCCAAAGCCAGGAACATAAAGATCGCAACGATGGAGATACCAATGCGGCTGCAGCTAGATTGTCTGACACGGAATCGATACAAACGATTACTCAATCAGAACAAACCAATACACTGACACATGCGATTGGAACGGCGAACGATTGATCCTCAAAAATTGTTGCGGGCCGAGTCGCAGAATAGGCAACCCAGTGAAGTTCGTCGACAATTCATGTAGACTCATTCGATATACTGAAAATGAGGATACGAGAACTGACGAGGGCAAACACAAGGCACTTCTGGATATTAAAGAACTTAAGGGGAAGCACATGTCGCTTTGGGGTTCGATCCCACGTGCTGGAGATTCCCCCTGGCAGTACGTTAATGAAGCATATTACTTCCGTAAAGGCGACCACAGGTCCCTCCGAAGGTTCCAGGGAATTCGAACGGACTCTCGATGCCTATTTTGGCTTTTCAGGGAGATTGCCCGCGCCGTCGCTGATGCGGGGGAACAGTTTGCATAGAGTGGCCCAGTCAGTGTCAGTATTGGAGAGACCCACATGTGAGTTTTTTGTGAGAGAGATAGGTTTGCAAAAGACGATGTTGCATGGATGTGCGCGCGGACAACATGATAGGAAGGGGGGTTTCATAGGGGAGCCATGGGCCATTCCATCTGCGTCGGACATCGTGACTAGCGGCTTGGAGCGATATTCCGTGCACATGCACGCGCTGATGCGCGAGGCAGAGACTGCAAATTTGCAGAGGACTACACAGATGATCTTGCCGAACAGATTCATGTTGTTCTTGCGCGCGCGGCGTCGCATTCCTCCCTCGAGCTCACCTCCCCCCCCCCCATGATCCACGTGCCGCTGCCGTTTTCTCTCGCGAGCAGGGGCGGGCCCACCCTCGGCCGCGCCCCCCGTCGGCGGCGCCGCCGCGTCGCCGAGGCCGCCCCCGCCTCCCCCACCCCATCGTAGGCGGTGGATCTAGGTCCATAGCCTTCCGATCGCACATCGATCCCGACCGACGGCTTCCTGACATCTCGGCGGCGCAACCGTCCGAGATGACCGGGAAGGAGAAGTGGTTCTCTTTGTGCAAAACGATGGGATGCCACTACTTCGCGGGGATCAACTGGACACAGTCCACGAATATCCCAGCAGGTGAGGCAGAGTCGGCCAGTGAACCGCCGAAAGAATCGATGACGGCGCAGCGGAGGAGCGCGATGAAAACATAGATTGGTCCGATCATTGCTGCAGGACCTGCTGGGGCAACTCAAGAGGTGGCGACGCAGTGAATTACGTCCGCGATGAGGGATGCCTGAAGCACGCATTCCTTCCGACAGATCCGTCTGGGATAGCGGAAAAGGTTGCTGGACAGATGGGATCGATTGACTCTTGAGCGGCCGAGCCGCCAGGGAAGCTCAAGGTCACTGTTATATATGCAATGCTAAAGTACTCAAAGATATTTGATTCGGAGATGGTTTGTACAGAGTGCACAAATGATGAATCGAAGCGCACCCACCACTCGGAATCAACTATGCTTTTAATAAAGTGGACAGATGTTGAGTTGAAGTACGCACGCCACTGGGAACCGCAAGGCGATGGTACCTATGGTTCGCGGACGATTGACACAGCAGGTTGTTATGACTCGGAACGATCACAAATATTCTCGGACTGATAATGTCGTCGGCAAGCTCAATGAGGACTTGAAGGCCTGTAACGAATCATGTATTCAAAGGTTGTTCAACAGGGTGTCTGAGGTCTGAGGATCCATGGGTTGTTTTCTGGGCAGCCTGCCAGAAGGACTCGCGAAGTCATTGTAGCAGCTATGGCTATTTTGATGGTCCTCCCCCTGGTCTCTCATGGATTAAGGAATGGCAATGTTTCCGATCCCATGTCGACCCGAGCACGACTTTGAAATGCAATTTCTATATTGGGCCGCCAGGGGATCCAAAGAGCAGATTTGCACGAACCTGCGATCGCGGGGAAATAATTGGACCAGTTCCTACAAGAGGGGCGTGGGACATTTCGTCACGGTTAAAACCAGTGATCGATGCACGGATAGAGTTGTTTTCATGACCCTTTGCGGATCCTCCAGAAACAAGCCCCCGCACGGCGCAGCCGCATATGGATGGGCCATTTATTTTGCACTCCCAGCTGTCGGAGGAGATCCCAGCGCGAAGACAAATGCAGTCGAACAGGCGCTGACCGAGGAGGCCCTGGCGGGGCACCGTGCGCGGCAGGAGTTGCAGGGGGGGGGCCCGGCCCAAGAGGGCCAGACTCCGCTCGGCGGCGCATCCGACCGAGCAAGGAGGGCCGCCCTCGAGAGGGGATCACCGCACAGCTCAAGGAGGCAAGCGTTCCGCAGAAGCGAGCGAGCGACGTTGAGGGGCCGAGGCCGGTCAAGACTGCCGAGGTCGAGAGAGTCGCCAACGCTGAGGACAGCATGCTTTCCTCGGAAACTTCAATGAGTTTCCCTGGTGGGTTCGAACGCGCCACGACAGGAGGCGCCTCTTCATCCTCTGTTGCCTCGAATGGTGCTCTTGGCGGCAATGCTGCCTCCAACTTCCCCTCCGCCGGCTCAGCCGGGGGTTGGGGGCCGTCGTCTGGGACCGGAAACGGTGGCGGAAATGCTGGGCGCAATCCCGATGCACCGGGTGGAAGCGGAGGCAGTGGCCCTCTTCCGGGCGGAAACCCAACTCGTTGGGCGCTTGCCCAAATGAGCTTGACAACGAACACTCTGTCGTAACGGCGACTGGGGGGCTGGGGCAGGGAGCCTTAGCTCCGGCGGAGGGGGTTTGACTTGTCCCCCTTTGCGCCTTGAGCCGGTTTCCCTCCCCCTTTTCCTCCTTTTCCCCCTCGGTCGTCTTCTACGCCTGACCCAAAAAGCAGCAGGGGGACGTGGCGAGCAGTCAGCGCACAGGCCTCCAGAGCAGAGCGGGCGCGAGGACGGCGGTCCCTCTGTCGTTTTGCGCGCCCCGGAGCTATTGACCCCGTCCCCAGGAAGCTCTTCTTCTGCCTTCGTCGGTGCTGTGGGGTGTCTTGACGGCGCCGCTCGTGGAGGGAGCTCTGCACCTTCCAGCTGGTGCGTGGTCGTTTTTTTGGGGGGGCCTGGAGCTCTTTGACCCCGTCCCAGTCGGCAGGGTGCGCTGGTGCGCGGTCGTTTGTCGTGGGCCCTGGAGCTCTTTGGCCCCGTCCCATCGACCAGGTGCTCTCGGCATCTTGGTTGCGCCAGGAGGTCTGGGCCCGATCCCTGTTGGCAGATGTCCTCACACCCGGAGAGAGCAGGCATCTTGTGGTCTGCACGGCAGGGTCCGTAGCCACCTGGGCTCAGGTGGCTCACAGGGTGTTGCGCGGAAACTTGCCGCCCGCCAGCCCCCTCGTACATGTATTCCATATTGGCAAGGGCAGCAGTCATTTGTTTTATTGTTCATTCGAGGTGGTGCGCTGAGCAGCCAGAGATGTCCAAGAGCAGCCGCGAACACAGTGCCGTGCCGGCTGGAGAAGCGAGGTGGTCTACCACACAACTTCGTGCAGCAGGTGTCTTACTCCCCAAAAGGTCCAAAGACATCACGTCGCGGGTTGACTGTCCGCATGGATGTGCTAGGGCGTCTGCCCTGAGGGACCAAGTCCTTGCGGCGCTCGTGCGAGGCGACCATCTTCGGACGTTCCCATTGCTGATGTCATTGGGCCAACTGAAGGTGACGAGGCAGATTCTGGCAGTAACGGAAATTGGCCACCTTGTGGCGGATGCGTCCCTCTGGAGACGATCGCCGCACCCCCGCGCAGTAATATTTGCTAGGGTGTTGAAGCAGAAATGGCTCTTGGACGTCAGAGGGACTGATACGCTGGACATAATATGTGCGGATTTGCGGGGCGAGTTGAATGGGTTCAAGAACGAATCTTTCCTCTGCGCGGTGAACGTATGGTCAGATGTGCTAGAAGAGATGGACTCGCCGCCGCTGCCGCGTCATGTACGCCAGCGTCTAGGGCTCATACTCACATTGTGCGGTTTCAACCACATCAGTCATCTGGGTGGTTTGACGGCCGCCGAGCTCAAAGGAGTCACGGACTCGCCGGTGCTTCAGGCTGCGTTGGAACGCTTGCTGGCACGTGCGTCACTGGTGCAGCCGACGGCGCAGCTGAGCCACGCAGGAGCGCAGGCCCGGCCAGCGACGTCATCTGCTGAGAGTTTTGTTGACTCTATATCACCGCAGGTAGTGCAGGAACTTGAAAGCCATGTTCTAGCGGAGCTGAAGGGCATGGGCATCACGGACTTGGACCAGGGAGCGAGACCCATGGAGGTCATCAACAAGTTGAAGGCTGCGAGGGAACAGGGAGGTAATCCTTTGAGTGTGCTCCAAGAGAGAGCGAAGCTCCTTAAAATGGAGTCGGCTAGAGCATCGCTAGCAAGTGTCTCCAGTGCCCTCCGTGCCTGGCACGCTTTTGCAGTCCATATTCAGGGGCTTCCAGCTTGTGCTACTCTACCACCGCGCTCAGAGGCCCAGGCGTGCGAATTTCTGGCAATTTTCTGGTCGGGGAAAACAGCGCCAGCAACTACGTCGGGCACGTGAGGTGGACCTGCGTCCACTTGGGCCTGGACGTTTCATGGTATGGCGAGGAGGTGAAGCAGACCCTGGCAGGAGTAAATAAGAGAGCTATGCGGTTCACAGGTGGACCAGCCAGAGTCTCGCAACTGGTCACATTGCCAATCCTGAACAAAGTAGTGCAGCTTGCTGACGCAGCGAACGTGCAAGATGGCTTCCAGGAGCTAGTGATAATCAGCTGGGCGTTTCTCTTGAGAGTTCAGTCAGAGGGAATCCCGCTGGAAGCTGGAGCCGCGCGGGAGGAAGGTGCGTTGCCGGCAGGGAGGCATTCTTCAGTCCGGATTGCAGACGGAGCATCGCACCTGCTTTTCCGGCGAAGGAAGCACCGTTCAGCCGGCTCCCATCTCGCCAGGAAGTGTTCGTGTACTCGTACAGGCGAACGCTTGTGCCCTGTGCGCAGGATAGGAGCGTTCTTACAAAGCAGAGTTTGCGGTCAGAGATGGTTTAATTTCAGCGGCAGCGTCTTTGTCAGCGCTTTGCGGCGATTTCTCACCCTGGCATTGGTACCAGGAGCGGCTGCCTTCCCCCTGAAGTCGTTCCGGGCAGGGAGAGCGATTGAATTGGCAAGTCAGGGCGAGCCCCTAGGTGCCATATTGTCAGCAGGCGAGTGGAAATCATCGCAGTTTCTCAGATATGTTGACATCGACGTAGTCGAGCAACAGGTCTTGTTCGATAGAGCCGTGAATTCTGACAGCGACACGGAGGCTGGTGATGCTGCAGTCGCGGATGCAGTAGTTCGAATTTTCTCCTGAGCGGGCAGCTGAGCGGGGGGGGGGGGCAAGCGACCCCCCCTCATCGCAGCTGTGCGGAATTGCCCAACGAGAGTCCGCGGAGAGCGGGAGAAAAGAGGCTTGTAGTTGAGGGTAAGAGTGAGGGGCGCGTGTTTCTGTGTGACAGAGTAAGACCGTTCAGGCACCTAAACAATCGTCTCGCGCGTGCTGCTGGGGTCAGAGAGTGAGCGAGGGCAGGTGAGTTTGGGCCCGGGCCCCCCGCCGCCACCCGCCGTGGGGGGGCAGGCGGAGAGTCTGACCCACATTATTTGTCACGTGGGATCTGGAATGCGTTGCAACATAGCGCGCAAATAAGGGCCGGCTCAGCCGCGCCCTTGGATGAGGCTGAAATCTCAGAGGGCTGGGCCCGTAGCATCCAGGAGATATCCATGCTGTATATCGACGTGGTAGATATTTCACTTCGTTGCTCGATGGCGTGGCTTAATATCCAGAAGAAATGTCAGGCCATCACGAAGTTGGTCGAGGTGCATGGTCGCGGATGGATTCCTTTTAGTGGCGAAGATCTGGCCGCGATGGCGCGGACTGGCAGGCCTCCGCGCGAATTCTTCCGACCGTTGACTCGAACGATCCATTCGTCGCGGAAGTCCTGGGCAGCTGCCATTGATATTGTCTCTGATTCGACGTGTCAATGCCGCAATTAGCGCCCAGGTAAAGAAGCTCGGCAATGACTCAGCACCCCCGTACTTTATGCGATGTCATTTCCGTGGCCTGATTGGAGACATACAGGGAGCCGCCTGCGGGAGAACACTATTATATCATATGACGGCGTCGGGGGCATGGAGCAAACGAGCCTTCACTCATACGGGAATGTTTCATCCCGGGACATATTGCGCCGATGCAGTTCATATTTTGGTTCCTGAATGATATCTCTGTGGAACGAAGAGAGAGTCCCCTAGGCCTCAGATGCCACTTGCAGTACTTGGGCCATTCTTCGAGACCGCTGAGAGAATGATCGATGAAGCGGCGAATCGTTCCAAGTCGGGGGCAATTCAAATATTTTACGCTGGCGGAGATCATCGATGTTGGCAATCAGCAAATGGTGCCTTAAAATGGATTCCAGGTGGGACGATCTTGCCACTTTGTTGCGAGCGCGAATGAACCGGCGCATTGAGCGCTACAAGGCTGTGGGGATTCAACCCAGAATAATGGTCTTCGGCGGCGCTAGTCTGCATCGGAAACTGCGTCACCCCGCATCAGATGCGCGCCATTTTTTTTCCACCCCAGCATGATTCATATAAATTGGATAGAGAAGGGGTGCCAACGGAGGTGGTTGCGGCAGAGCTGCTGCAGGATCATGCGTTGGAAGCAGCCAAACTGGCGGCTTAGTTGTTATGCCAGCCCTCCGGCGGCTCAGCCGCCCAGGGGGTTGTTTATGAAAACAGGCTGCGAGCAGATGGGTACGCGAAGGTAGAAGCCACGCGTGATGAGCTAGTGCCGCATTGGACTGGCTGGTGCCCTATCGAAAACGGTACTCCGCAGTCCGTTTTGGGCACACTACCATTTGCTGATCCCCTGGGGAAGCGTGAATTCCCGGCCAGTTCAACTGGCGCGGGACATGGTGCGCGACATTTCTATATTATCCCAAGAGTGGCGCAAGTTTATTTCGACTGGAGCAGGACGCCCGATCTATTTGCAATGGAGTGAGTTCCGTTTCTTTATTGAAAGAAGCCTGCCATATATTCCCGGTGTGCCCCCTGAATAGAAAACCGCGAGACGCACTGGGGATGGGATTCTCGTTGACCAATCTATGCAACAAGCGATGGTAGCTTTGGAAGGGTTTCAGCCCGACTTCCAGTCTCCGGCCCGAACGGCCGTTCGGACCGTTTGGCGGGGCTTAGAGGCGCAGCCTGCCGCGAGACAAGGCGATCAGGTGCAGGTCGAGATGAGAAGAAATGCATTAATTGCTGGCTCTGCCGGCTCTGCCGCGCAGAGCACGGGCGCTGCGGGGGGTCTTGCTGGACCCGGCGCAGCCGTGAGTCCAGCGAAACACCGAGCACGGTCAGTTGAGCCCACTGCTGCGCTGGCCGCTGAATCTCCCCCAGATCGCCCTCAGCGGATGATGCGGGAAAGCGCCCTGACAATGAAGGAGGAACAGCGGGCGAGAAGAAGATAATATGTCTTCCCGTGGACCAGGGCGGCGCCCGCAGATGGCCCATAAAGCTGCCGCGCCGTTCCGCGACTATTGCGATTGAGGGCGGTGATAGAATTGCATTCTTGAAGCCCGTGAATGTTAGAGAGCTGGCTATGCGCCTCTACAGCCCGAATGATTTGCGGCCCAGAGAAGCCCATGAAGAATTTGTGCGCAAGCTAAAGCATGGCGAAACTTCCGTGCACAGCGATGCTTCTGGGCGTCTGTGTGCGTCATCGCAAGGGGACCAGTGGTTAGTGTAACATTCGCTTTGAGAGACGACTAGGCGGCCGGCTCTCTCTGCAGAAAATGCGATTCCGAATTGGGCACAGTTCTTCGCTGCACGACGTGATCGTTCAGTGGCGGGCGAACCGAAATCCAGTGGTGACCGCATTATGTGGGATAAAGCAGCAATGCAAGAGCACGCAACAAAAGAATATTGCGCCCAATGGGCCCCCCTTAAGGTGGACGAGATGTAGTTGGGAGAACTGATTGCAGACAGAAGCTGGACGCGGCAGTCCAACGGAACATCCGTGGGGGCGCTCCATGCACTTTCGGAGGGATGCCAGATTCTTCCCTCGGACCCTGAGTACGGGGGCAACGTGAAGAAGGCGAATGCTGGAATATACCCATTGTCATATGCTGACGATAACCCTTCCGTTCATACGGCATACGCGACGGCAGAGGAAACGTTCCACGACGGGTATTGGAACACCGTGGAAATTGTGTTCTGGAGTAGCCCGAAAGCCGTTACTGGTGACGGTGGCCCCACGCAACGATGCGCGGATAACCCCGATCAGATAGTATTGATTCAGATAACCATTGGACCCCGGCTGCGTACTTTATGAGCGGGGGTAGCACTTGAACGTCCATGAGGAACCAATTGCGAGGCGGTGAGGCTATATATATATATATGTCAATGTTGAAATGACGAGGAACCAGAAACGGGCTGACATGATAAATCAAGTTAAAAACCAGCGGTGCCAATGGGTTCCTGGACTCCTGCCAATAGAATTGCTGGACAATTATTTGCCGCACCTCGATTGCTACTTTTCGATGGGCAGCATTTGGAGATATGTAAGGGGCAAAGGATGCCACCTTGAATATGAGCACCCGCGTTTGGACGGAGCAACAGAAGGGGGTGGTCGGATGGCTGATAGACAAACCTGCGATGAAGCCAAGGCCAAGCCGGCGGCTCAGCCGGCGGGCGGGTCTGCTTCAGGTTTGACCCCAGTTGCTCACGCGCAGTTATCATTGGGTCGGCCAGGTAGTGCTGACGCTGGGCAACAGAGAGAATCAGCTAAACCGCCCCCGCCTTCTGCTAGTCCGAGCATGTCGAGGCCGCCGAAGCCGCCGCCGGCTAGGCTTACTAGACCTCCCGTTCCCCCCCCCTTGGGCCTGCTCCGAAGTCATTGGCCAGGCCAACTGACTCCGATCAGACACCCAGGGGCGAAGGCGCTTTCGCTTGAGATTCGAGGGAAGACCGCGCCCGAGCCTCCGATGCCCCCGCCGAGGGGCCCCCTGGGGAGGGAATCGGAGCTCAACAAAGGGGCATCCGATACGCCAACAGATGGCCAGACTGAGCAGCCTGGCACAGCCAGAGCTAGCAGAAGAGCTATCGAGCTGGACACCCCAGGGGGGCGCTTAACATATTTGCTCGACTTACCAGACCCCCCCCCCACCACCACTGCGGATCCAGTTTTGAACGACCCGCAATCTGTGAGACTAGAAGAGGGTGAAGTGAGAGAGAACACATATTACAACTTGCCGATGCCTCCAAGGGATGTCGGAAACGACGACTCCGTATCAGTTGTTGTTAAGATTGTTAGAAATGTATTGGATGCGCTTTTGGACCGGAATCGAGCCGAGCTCAGTTATCACTTGAGAACGAAGTGAAATAGCTTTGGCATGTTCGCGCCGGTGGGAGTCCGCCTGAAGGCATCAGTGCACTCCGATGAGGAGGCCCAATTCCTAAAAGAGGACATGGCCACCTGGGCGACGCGGTATCTGACGCAAGCGCGGGAAAATAGGAATGAACCACTTGATTATTCGCTGCCGTGGAAAAATTGGGCACGTTAGCGTTGCTTCATCGAAATTTGCTATGAGAATTTTGTTGCGCCAGGCGAGGCTTCTAGTGTCCAGAGCGCCACTGGTTCCGCGACTGGGCCTGGGACAGCCGGAGCCAATAGCGAGGCAGCCACCGCGCAGATAGAAGAAGAGGAGGACTCGCGCCCTGCGGCTTCACCGTCAGAGACAGACAACAGACTGAGGATCCCCTACACCGGGGAGAAGTCTCACCTGTCATTTTCGGAAGAAGTGAATTCCGAGATTAGCCCGGGGATGGCGAATTTATTCTCACGTGAGACACCTCCGCCATCACCTGACCATAAACAGCTCTGCCCAGGGGGGCAAGACCCTCCAGGGCGAACGGGGCATGTAAGCCGCGTGACATTAAACATGACCGGGGAAAGGTTATACTTGGGACATCGAGAACGCGCGGGCATTCGTCGCGATGCGGATGACAAAGCTCGAAAACGAGTTGTCGAAGCCCACGGGGCTGGCCCCGTGCCGCCCCGCGTCGGATGCGATTCGCGGGCGCACCTATAACGTGATCAGAGAAAATGCCTACATGGCGCATGACCCAACATTTACGTTGCTCGGGGAAATGAAGGCAGAGGGATTCGGACAGGCAGTTAATTTTCTTAGAGCAGAATGTGAGTCAGATGACCGGCCACATGTTGTCCCCCGGGAGGTTTACCCGGCCCTCGCTCATCGATCATCGCCCACTGACGCTGCCGGCTTCGCCGGAGAAGCGGAGGCAGAGATAAAGAGGCAAGGCAATAAACCGCAATGTTGGGGAGCTCTGAATGTTGGCGAACATGCAGTCACCGCAGTCACCCTGTCGCTCAGTCCACTGGTGAATGCGCAGTGTATACGGCTAGACATTGCGCCGATTCTGCTCGATCATCGGGCGGGTGGGTGTACGTCGGTGACTTCATTCGGAAAATGGGAAATGATGGGATAACACATGCCACGACTGCACTTGCGGTACACGGTCTAACCGTGCTTTCGCCGGGCGTAGTTGACACTCTCGGGATAAAGGCCGATGGCATCTTGCTTCTTGATCAGACGACATTGATGGAGCATTGGGAACAGTTTCTAAATCCAGATGCCTCACACGACGCAGTCGTTGATGAGGAAGATGGGAACGTAGTTGTTTCTATTGATCGAGCCGGTCGTGCTTGCAGACCCATGGCGGTGTTCTTTCGTGCGTGTCAGGGACATTCTTGTTTTGCCCACGGCATAGAACGTACGCGTGCCCCATATGAATTTGGAATGACACAATGCCGTGGACATTCGTTACACGTAACAAGTATGGAAGCCAATAAGGAGTCAATGATAGACTCAGGGGTAATACGATATCCCGATAAGCTCAGTGGTTTGTGCAGAGCACCTGATTACGGACTTCTTAGATTGATGCGGCGTGAATTCCCTGCTGAAAGTGCCGAGCACATCCTTCACTGGCTTCGCCAGAGGAGGGATGGAGATGCTCCGCCCGTTAAAACTGGGCCCGGGCACTGCCCCTTCTCGGAGCGGACCTCCCACAACAGGAACTTGGCCTCATGGAATTACTCCATCCCTTTGGAAGCTTGACACTACGCATAATGCGAACTGGCAATATATTGTCGTCCTCAACGGGCGCGTAGTGACCCGCCTTCAATATCGCATCTGTCGCGACGGCACTCTGTTCACAACCCAGCAAGCACGTTTCAATGATATCTCTCGCATCGCACTGCTGTCACTGATTGAAGACGTTGGACAGCACCGTCGGCAAATCGCTTGGACAATTGTGTTTTCTCAAGGGTGGACTGCATTTGAGGTGGTCTTCTCACCTGGTACAATCAGGACGTGAATAGTTTTGGATGAAGACATAGAAGTTGTAGGAGATGGTTGAATTTCCGATGAACATATGGCTCGCGTAATGCAGAAGCCATGGTCTGACGATGGGAGGCTCATCTGTAGTATTTCCCATGCTGCGAGAATTGCTTTCGGATTTTGTTTCCAAAGCCTTGTTCCAGTTCAATAGAAAGGACTACTCATCGGCACCCGGCAGAGATGCATTGATTGCTGCATGGGCGGACCTGGGGCTGAGCCCATATTTACGCAACCCCCCGAGAGGGGAAAGCGGATCCAAGCCCATCGCCAAAAGACTGGGCGCAATGAACAAAAGCTCTGCCGACGCGCTGGAAAACTTGAACAAAGCGGAACAACGCCAGCGGACGTGGGCTAACACCGAAGAGGCTCGTCTCAGGCGTGCTGCGGCGGGGCGAATTTTCTCGAATGGGCGGCCAGGGGCCGCCCCGGCTTGGAGACCTGACAGCGCCGCGGCTCAGCCGCTGGGGCGTCATGAACCATGTTTCCAGTATCTAGAACCATTAAAGCTTCGATTCATGCAATGGTTGAAGCACAGGGCCGAGACGAAAGGGGAAGAGGCCCCGACCGCTGCGGATTGGTGGCCGTTGATTTGGACACCAGATGTAGACCCATGCGCTCGCCCGTTAAGATGTTCTGCCCATGCTGTTTTCGATTGGTCGCATGTCAACGCTGACCAACGATGCCCAGAAGAAGGTTGGGACCAATGGGCACGACAACAGGAGGCAGCGGGAGCAACCATTCCATATGTTCATATATATATATATATACGGACAACTTGAATCAAGCCAATAATATCTCCACATCGAATAAGGCACGAGAAATTGATTTCCGCGTAATTGCTGAACTTCATCAAGGGCCCAGCCGCTCCGATGAAGCAATAGCGCCTCGGGAAGAGAAAGCGCCCAGATGTCTAGAGGCGTTTCAGATGACAACACAGTCGAGCGTCACGCGATGAGTACCTCGACACAAGCACTGCCGTCTTGGCTTGATTTGATTTCTACATCTGGCTGCGCGTCCTATTCGAGATACAACGTTGAAGGATATGATCGGCAAGGGATCATCAAAGTTGCGACGCAATTTATTTTTGAAGACCTGACTACGTCTGCGGTTCCTGCGCCACTGGACACCGACGTGATTCATGACGTGCCGCGTGAGCTGTCAGAGCTCGTGGAAGGACATGGAATGCACCCTTCGACCGAATCCCCACTTATGAGCGATGGGGGCGGATGCTGCTAGCTGTGCGAGAAGTGATGGATCTACCTATACGACCACCCTTCGGGTGATAATGAGGTTCGGGGGGGGGGGGGGGGGGGGGAAGGGAACCAACGTCTCACTCGATCGGTCTCACTATCGATCTCACGATCGATCTCACTATCGGTCTCGCTCGATCGATCTCACTTGATCGATCTCACAGTTGATCTCACTCGATCTGTTTCATTCGATCGATCTCACAATCGGTCTGACTATCGATCTCGCAATCGATCTCACTATCGATCTCACAATCGATCTCACAATCGGTCTCGCATTCGTTCTAACTATCGATCTCACCACCGGTATCACAATCGATATCACAACCAACGTCATCATCATCAACATCACCGTCACCAGCGCCATCAACATCATCATCATCAGCATCATCTGGACACCATCATCATCGCCATCACCCCAGCCATCATCAGCAACATCATCATCATCACCATCATCATCATCGGGGCACCAGCATCGCCACCATCATCGTCCTCATCATCAACCTCATCATCGGGACACCCACCATCATCTTCAGAACACCATCTTTATCATGATCATCATCTCATCCTTATAATCATCAACAACATCATCAACATCATCACCATCGGGACACCATCATCACCGTTATCACCAACAACCTCAGCATCGGAACACCATCATCATCGTCACCATTTTTACCATCACCCTCATCATCATCAACATTTTCGGAACACCGTCATCATCAACATCAGAATCATCATCACCCACGTGGCGACACCATCATCAAACTCATCATCATCACCTCATCAGCATCCTCATCACCAACATCATCATCATCATCGGACACCATCATTGTCATCACAACCATTATCATCAACATCGGGACACCATCATCATCATCACCATCATCATTGACAGCATCATCAACCTCATCAGCATCATCATCATCATCATCATCGGGACACCATCATCATCTTCATCATCATCACCAAATCATATGATCACCATCGACATCTTCATGATCAGCAGCATCATCACCAGGGCACCATCATCACCATCATCAACATCATCATAATCGGGGCACCATCATCATCACCACCATCACCATCATCATCATCAGCAGAATCGTCAGCACCATCATCAACATCACCACCATCGGGACACCATCATCACCCCTATCACCAACATCATCACCATCGTCAACATCATCAATATCACCATCATCGTCGGGAAACCGACGGGACACCGGCGGGGCACCAGCGGGGCACCGCGCGCCACCGGCCCCCGAGCGGGACACCGGCGGGACACCGCGGGACACCGGTTGCCGGAAGGGGGACTTTTGGTCCGGCCGCGCCTCAGCTACAGGAGACTTATTTCTCGCCCGCCCACGCAGCTTCGCCTCGCCCGCACGCGCGGCACGCGTGAACACGAAACCGAAACCGATTTCCTGGTGGGGGGGCTCTCCGTTCCACTTCGATCTCACCCCCTCACCTCCGATTCATGTCTGCGGGACTTTGCGTGGCATTTCCAGGATGCGAAGTACAGCGAATTTCTAGTCATGCAGACCTTGCCCGAGAAACGATGTGCGATGCATGTGCGTTGGACTGTTGAATCATTCGATCTACCCCATGAATGGACCAATTGATTAGGAAACGAAGTTTCGGTGACTGTCAGACAACATAGCAGAAGTATTCAGGGTGCTTTGATTTTCATGCAAACGTCTACAAACACCCCGTTCAATCCCAGGGTTCGTGTGTCAAACAGTCGTTTTGGATTCTTCAGTGCCGACAATGCCATTGGCCTGAATCATTATCTCAAATAGACAAAAAAGGAGAGCGGCTCAACTGACTCTCCCACGGAGGCCCCGCAGTCCATCGCGAGTGCTACGATTACGGTAGTGAAAGCCAAAGCCCCGAGCGGCTCTGCCGGCTCGGGGCCGAGAGCCCAGCGGTATACTCGAACGTCATCGAGGCCGAGGATGGATTTGACAGAGAGGCATACCTATAGGACTGCCCCTTATAATCCTGTGCCCGCCGGCTCAGCTGCGTCGGGCAGCGATGCTGGCTGGGCTGACGAACCCATTGCCGAAGTAGACGGCCGCGCGAGCGATGGCGGAGGTGCCTGGCCAGCCCTGGAGGGCGGCTGGGACGCGACGCAGGACCGCGCTGACGAGAACGAGAACGGGGAAGTTCAACGATATTATGTTCATGTGAGTCGACATCAGCATATCTCAGATCATACCAAAACGTGGCAACGGTTTAGTTTGAACGAGTACAACGACAAGTTTAATCGTAATCGCACCTTGCCAGAGCCTCCGCCGCCACCTACGCCGACTGCGAGGCCGGCCGACAAGGGCCAGGGCAAGGACAAGTCAGGCAGCTGAATTACAAGCAGAAGAAGATATACATATGAATATCGTCCAAGAGATCAGTACCAGTGGAACTGGCGCAACAATGATGACTGGGATGGTCCTCGAAATTGGAGAAGTGATTGGCAGAGATAATGCAATGCAAGAAGGACCCGTACGACTTCGTCGATACCGGTCCGACGTTCATCCTGAAGCGGATGCGCCAGGTGCGCATGGGCATTGCGGCATGAGTTGGCAAAAGTTTAGCTCAGGCGGGGTTCGTCGGGTCGTTTCGGTCTTCCCCCCCCTGGCAACCGCAGTCGAGCGGTAAAAGTGCTTTTGGGGTTCGCTCCTGTGGCTGTACACATGTACAGGCCAGGTGGGTTTGGGGCCCGGGCGACTCTGCGCATCCCGCCGCGGGGGGGGTCAATGCACTGCTTCCGCGCCCCCATGCTGCTGCCCGCCGCCGTCGCTCGTTTGCGCTGCAATGTGCTGCATCCGACTGCAGCTGTTTGGCTGTAGGGGAACAGAGAAAGAGCGAGCCTGCGGCGCGCGCGCGTGAGTCAGCTGGCGGGCCAGCCTCCTCCCTTCACGGTTACCTTATTGCTAGCTTAACGGCAGTACTCTTTCTTCCCATGTCATCCGCGAAGCCCACTGAACATGAGGCAGAATCGGAACATCTTGCAGGGATCATGAATATCCAGGCAAAAGACTGGTTCAGGTGGTGGTGCCTCTGGTAGTTCAGCCAGCGGTGGTGGCGCAGTTGGTTCGGCTGCAGCAGGTAGCGACGCGTCGGCGGCACCAGGCTCGGCGGCGGTACCTGAGCCAAAACCAAAAGTTTGACTTGAGGGTAGTTGAAGGTCTCCTCCCGAAGGTGGCGGTGCCGAGCCGCTGGCCCCCCCGCTGCCGCTGGCTCCTCCATTCGAGGTGAAGTCGTCGCCCTGCTTCTTCGCCAGCCGCGCGTTGTTAGGCGCGTGCCTTCTTGTTGGCGGCGCTCGGCTCGATGTTGCCGAAGTCGCGCTGGTAGGACAGGCGGACCTGTTGGGTCCGGCATGTCATTTGTCGAGCTCGGTAGCGGCGGCGAACTCGCCCGTGGGCGTTTTGTAGGCACTGAGGAACCGGACAGGTCCATGAAACTGTCCGTCGCGCCGTCGTCGGGAGGTCGTGGTGGACCGGGATCTCCTTCTCCGCTTCCTCCTCCGCTTGGAGGTGGCGGCCCAGGCGGCCGCGCGACGTCGGGCGGCTCGCCTGGCGGCGGGGGCGGCGGCGCGCCGCCCTGCGGAGCCGGGCCAGACAGGACCTGGCTCCAGGGGGTGATCTCCGCGGCCGTCGCGCGCCGCAAGTGCCCGCGGTTGACCTCGATCGTCGTGGAGCGGTGGCCGAGCCACGCGTTGGCCGAGCCTTCGAACCCGATGATGACAGCAGGCCCGCGCCGTTGGAGAGCTCATTTCTTCTTCGGCTTGCCGTTGCCCCTCCAGCAGTGCACTTGGTCGCCGACCTGGTAGACGTCGGAGGCGCGTCGTGCGCCGTCGGCGCGCGACCGAGCGAGCTGAGTTCTGGAGAGGGACTGGTTTAAATTGAGGTGCTGGATGGGGTTCTGGGCGGCCTTCATGGCGGCGGTCCTCTCAGAGGAAGCCGTGTCCGAAACCGCGCGCTCGTGTAGTGAGGGGCGCCCTGCGTTGCCCATCAATGCGCGCGGCAGCCGTGGGCCTCGTATTCATGGCCCGGCACGCAGACGCGAGCAGCCACTGGACCTCCTGGGCCTGCTCGGGCTTGTCGAACCCGATGATGAACTGGTCGATCATCTTGCGGGCGTGGGTCTTCAACGAACCGCCGTGGCGCTCCACCGTGGCGTCGCGCTGGGGCGCAGCGCATGCAATGGTCATCAACTGGCAACCCGCGTCCTCGAGCTCCTCGGAGAACTCGCGCTCGAATTCGCCTCCTCCATCGAAGATGGCCCGCGTGGGTGCTCCGAAGAGCGTGATCCACACCTGCAGGGGCCGGGCGAAGACGACTGTCGCGCGCCTTGCGGCGACGGTGCCGACCATGGTGAAACCAGAGGCCAGGTCGACAAAGTGGCGGTGGTGGTGGTAGTGGTGGCGGTGGTGGTAGCGGCGGTAATCGTCGCTGCGCGCCCGCCGTCGCCGGCGCCAGCGCCAGCGCTGCTGGCCGCCGCCAGCGCCGGCGCCGGCGCGAGGGGCGGGTTGAACCCCCCGCCCTCCCCGGCGCCAGGGGGGGGGTTGGACCGCCCCCCCCCCGCGCCTGGGCTGCCTCAGGTCATCGTCGCTGCGCCCCCGCCGCGGGCAGGGAGCCCCCCTGGTTTTCGTCGACGGCGCCGAGCGTTGGGGGGGGGCCCAACCCTCGGGTTTGAAACGCGCCGCCACATGTTCCTAAGGAAAGCGCCCGTGAAACGCGTAGTCTCTCTCTCTCTCTCTATATATATGACTCTTTTGCTCTTTTTCGCTATTTTTTTCTATATTTCTCAATTTCTCTTTTTCTCTTTTTATATTTATATATTTTTCTCTGTTTCTATTCCTCTGTTCCTCTCTTCCTGTTTCTCTTTCTCTTCCTCTTTCTCTTTATCTTCCTCTTCCTCTTCCTCTTCCTCTTTCCCTTTCTCTGTCTCTGTCTTTGTCTCTTTCCGTTTCTCTTTCTCTCTCTCTCTCTCTCTCTCCCTCCCTCTCTCTTCTTTTTTTCTCTTTCTCTTGTTATTTATTTTTCTCTTTATATTTCTCTTTTTCTTTCTTTTTCTATGTATAATTCTCTTTCTCTGTATATGTATATGTATATATTTTGTTGTTGTTTCTCTCTCTCTCTCTCTCTCTCTCTCTTTCTCTCCTTTGTTTCTCTTTCTTTATATCTCTCTCTCATGTTCTCTCTCTCTCTCTCTCTCTCTCTCTCTCTTCCTCTCTCTCTCTCCATATATATATATATTGCTCTGGCGTGCCTGGTGTTCTCTGCGAGTCAGGATGAGAGGGCGCCGTTGCGACCGTTGTTGCATCAATGCTCAAGCTTTTGTGGCGTCCAGATGCCTGGGCTCCGCAACGGATTCTGGCTTGTGGGCGCAGTCACTCAGCTCTTCACAGCATACTGGTGGCGGACGCAGCCTTGTCCTGCGTGCCCTGGCTGCCCGTCGTGCCCGACCTTGCACTGTCCCAGTTGCCCGCATCTGCAGTGTCCGACGGGCTTGAGTCCCTTGCAGGCCGGCGGGGCCGCCGGCGGAGGTCAGAGCTCGACACCTCCTGTGCCGCCGCCTGTGGCGGAGAGTGCTGAAGCCCCTGGGCCTTCTGGCGCCGCTGCTCCGAGTGAGGATCCACCGTCAGGACCGACCGAGGGCTCTTCGGGGTCGGGCGGCTGGCTGGGGGAGTTCGTGGCCCTGTGGCTCCACGTGCTGATCGCTTTGGGGCAGGCGGCAGTGGTCTTGGGATACTCTTGCCTGAAGAACGTGTGCTCTTGGCGACTACCAGGCCGCCAATCTCCTGCCGCCATCGGCTATGGTCGCCCCGCCGGCGGACGTCCGCCCTTGGGCGTGGGTGCTATACGCCGGCGAGCGGCGGTGGCATCAGCGTCGGATCTGGGGGCAAGTAGAGGATCCGCCAACTGGACCTCAGACTCGTCTACTGCTGATCAGCAGCACGCCTGATCACGATGTCTATGAAGAAGATTATAGCAGGGACAGCGCTGACATCCTGGGCGTTCGGTTCGTGGACACTCGTCGTGACCGCGGGGGCCTGGATGCAGGGCTGCTGTACGGGTTCAGGCGACGCTTGACTGTGAATGAGGAGACCGCCGTCATGGCGGCGGTGATCCAGGTGGCCGACGAGACGTACCTGGCTCGGGAGACCGCTGGAGGCCGCGCTGCTGTGTGGCCTGGTGGTGGCGCACTGCGGGCTTTCGACTTCGGGCTGCGCGGCGCGGGAGCTGGGCAGCAGCTGGTCGGAGCCGACGGTGGCGCTGCTGGAGGCAACGCTGAAGGTGCGGCCGCCCTGGTGGGCGTAGGGCCCGCGCGGGGACCTGGTCTTGGGGTCGCTGCTGGTGGTGCAGCCGCTGCTCAACCCGTGGGTGCTGGAGCGCCTGGGCAGGCAGCGGCGGCCCCTGTCGCGGTCGGGGGCCCAGGTCCATTCGCGGCTCCTGCTGCTCCGGAGTGGGTGATGACGGAGACGACGGCCGCGGGAGACCGCGGGACGGTTGTGGCCTTGAATGGGACGGAGCGTCTCGGGGGCGACGTCGGGATCATGAGGACCGACAAGGGCTGGATCGGCATCCGACGGGTGCCGCTCAGCCTGGCACTCTACGCTGGCGCTGAGGCTGGACTGGACGCCAGGCTCCTGGGGATCTCGCTGCAGTCAGACGGCCATCGCCCTCGGATTCAGTTCCGAGACGCTGTCGCCAAGTTCGAGCAGACTCCGCTCCCAGGCTGGCCTCTGGAGGGCCCCCGTTCGGCAGCGTGGTGCTTCGTCTTCATCGACAGACGCCGCGGGGGCCCGCTGGAGCACTTCACGCAGTTCAAGAGTCAGTACCACTTGACGAACGATGATTACGGTGTGGCCCACTACGAGAGCATCATGAGGATGATCGAGTTCTTGGCCTGCTGGGATCAGGTGAATCTCCCCGACCTCGTGGGCGTCGAGGTGGCGATGCGACAGGCACAGCTGTGCGAGTACGTGTACGCAATGGAGGCGGAGGGCTCACTACACGCGGCCCCTCAGGCCTCGGAGGACAAGAACAAGAAGGGGCGCGGCCGTGGCCGTGGTTTCGCCAAGTTCGCGTTCTTAGACGAGGCCTCCGCCTTCTCCGGGACATCGAAGGAGGACGGGAGGATGATGGTGTGTCCTGACCTCCTACACCACGTGTCCGCCATGGTCGAGAGGGACGCGGGCATCCTCAAGTCGCTGCGCAAAGCGCGTGAGGAGCGCCGCGCCCTCTCGGGGCAATGAGAGTGACCTCGGACGGGATTCCCCTCGACCCGCCCGAGATGCAACAGAGGGCGGCTCCAGTCTCCCCGCCTGGAGTCAGTGATGCACGTGGGGGCCGCTATTCTTCTCGCCGGGATGGTCGCCAGCGCGATGTCTTCCCGATTCCTCTTCGCCCTGATCCTGTTTCTTCTTCCGTCGAGCTTCAGAGCACGAAGACCCTTTCTCGGACAGCTGCTCGGCGGGTACACCGCCGCCACCACAGGCTCGACATGGTGAATGAGATAGTCGTGACTCTCAACGACATGTACCTGGGTGGAAGTGGACATGACGACCTTCCGCGTCGTGCCGCTGGAGAGCCGCTGCTTGCTGTCCATGCCGAGGTACACCGGGAGCTGGAAGATGCGGTTCGCCGCTTCGGAGAGCCGCCGCTGGATCTCGACGGCCCAGGAGCCCTTGCGGAGCTTCGGGTGTCTCAGGCGCACCGCGGGGAGGCCGTGGCCATCGCCCCGGTTGGCTTCGACAACGTCGACCGCATTTCCTTGCCTGCGGCTACGACTTCTCCACAGACGTTAGAGCACTTGGCTGGTGATGTGGGCCGGAAGATCGCCGACCGTTTACAAGATTTGTTGCTACCCCGAGAACAGGGGTTGGACCGCGTCCGTACTGAGGGACCACGTCGGCTATACGTTGATCCCAACCTTCGTAACCCTAAGTTGTATCAGCGAGTGCTTCGACGGCTGGTGGACTCTAACTTGGTGAGTTTCCAGCTGGACTGCGAGTGCTCGGTCGGGCTCTTTTTCGTTCACAAGAAAAATGGCGATCTAAGGATGATCCTAGATGGCCGCTACTCGTCATTGCGCTTCGCCGAGGCCGACAAGGTTGAGTTGGCCTCCGGCGGAGCTTTCAGCCAGATCGCCGTAGACGGGGATGACCCTATCGCCGTGGCAGGCGTGGACATCGCCGATGCCTTCTACAACATCCTGTTGCCTCCATGGTTGCAAAAATACTTCGGCCTCCCGCCCGTCAGAGCAGGCGACTTCAATCTCTCTCACGTTGGCGAGGGTACCCCTGCGCATCCCTCGCAAAAGGTGGTCCCATGCTTCCTTTGCCCGCCCATGGGTTGGAGCGTGAGTCTTTGGATCTGTCAGACCTTGAATGAGCACATCAGCTCCCTTGTCCCAGGCGTCAGTACACATAACCTCCTTGTTGATCGCAGGCCAGCCCCGAGTTTGAGCAACGATTTCATACACACTGAGTACGTTGACAACTTTGTCTCACTGTCACGGTCTATGGAGCGTGCTGGCGACATCGCCAGGGCCGTAGGCCGCGAACTGAATCGAGTCGGGTTGCCTACGCATGAGGTCGAGGAGGGAGTAGGTGGTCAGACTTTGGGCTGGGAGTTTGGTTCGAATGATGCTGTCATCGGGTTGAATCCTCGTCTACGGTGGAGGTTACGTCTGGGCATCCAGGAGATCTTGAGGCAAGACCGCTGCACTGGGGACACGCTCCGGAGGGTCATATCGCACTACACCTCTCGGGGCCTCATCAGGCGGGAACTTCTGAGCGCTCTGAGCGCCGTGTACTCGTTCATCCGCGTAGCAGGTCATAGGTCTTTACGTCTTTGGGGATCCGTTCGACGTGAACTACGGTGGTGTAAGTCCTTGTTGGTCCTATGCTTTAGAAACGCAGGCAGGCCTCTCTCAAAGGTGGTTTCTTGTGTTGATGCCTCGTGGTGGGGGGTTGGAATCACTGAGAAGGATTTCGCGCACGATCAGGTCGTCGAGTTGTCGTCCTTCAACGAGCGATGGAGGTTTGGGCGAGACAACGAGAAGTCGATGCCTCCCCGAGCCTTCGACATCGGCATGTGGGAGGATGAGACCGAGGGGACCAAGACGAGCCCGGGGTTCACCGAGCCCCACCATGTCCTGAAGGCCTCGCACGGCCTGTTGTTCGAGGAGCCCATCAAGGTCTTCCCGGAGCCCCCAGAGGCCAAGTTCAGGAGCGTCTCGAAGGAGGTCTGGGGTGGTGTCTGGAAGCGTGTCCTCTCGAAGCCTTGGGAGCGCGAGGAGCCCCAGGTCATCCTGGAGGGCAGGGCTCTGGTCAGCTGTCTAAAGCATCTTCTTCGGAGCTCTCGGAACTTCAGACACACTCATGTCATCCTGAATGACTCTATGGCCCCGTTGCTGGCTTTGCTCAAGGGCCGGTCCTCATCGGCGCCACTTCAACGAGTATGCCGTCAGGTCGCAGCGTTGGTTCTGTGCAGTGGCTGTGGCATCGTCTGGCGCTGGGTGCCTTCTGAGCACAACAGTGCTGACTCAGCTTCGCGTAATCGACCTGGCCTTACAGCTGAGGCTGATCGCGCAGCCGCTGGGGATGCCAGGCGCAGCAGCCCTTGTTCAGGTGACGGGCGGCTTGCCGAGAGGTCGGGGCGAACCGAGGACCAGCGTGGCCGTGGCTTCGTCTCGCCGCCGCCCGGCCTCAGCCTCTGCGACGAGCCTCGCTGTCCGAGCTCACGTGGAGAGCGACCGCCGAGCCGCCGGGCGCCTGCAGCGCCGCCAGGGCTACAGCCGGGATATCGTTCCGAAGCCCGGAGCGAGCCACTCGTTTCTGGAGCAGGAGTCGGTGTCTGCCGCCACCCGCCGGGACTACGAGAGGAGAGCTCACAGCTTCTACCTCTGGGCCGAGCACTCGCGCCTGGAGACGGTGACCGAGGAGCAACTGGACGAGACCCTGGCGATCTACTTCCACGAGCAGTTCCTGGAGGGGGGCGAGAGCACGGACGCGTGGAAGCTCTTTGCGTCGCTGGCCTTCGCGGGGCGCCACCTGGGCTTGAAGTGCAGCAGTCTGCCGCGTGCGACCCGAGCTGCTCGAGGATGGCGCAAGCTGGCTCCGCCTCGGTCGAGGCTTCCGCTGCCGTGGGCTGCCTGCTGCCTTGTGATCCGCCAGCTAGTCCAGGCGGGACAGCGAGTGCTTGCGGAGCTTACGGCCGTGGCCTTCGCCCTGTACCTGAGGCCGTCGGAGGCGCTCTCCCTGACCGCCAACAGCCTGGCGCCGCCGTCGGTGCTTCATGGAGGCCCGCGCGGGACCTGGAGCGTGACGCTTCATCCAAGGGAAGGCGGGGTGGCCAGCAAGACGGGGGTGTACGACGACTCGCTGCTGATAGACAGCCCCGCCTTTCCTTGGTTGCCAGGCCTCTTCCAAAAGCTGCTGCGAGAGCGTCCCAGGAACAGCCCTCTCTTTCCCGCGTCGCACAGCGAGTGGAACGCCAAGTTCGCCGCCGCAGCCAGGGACAGTGGTCTTCAGCCGTTGCTGCCACTGACCCTTCACCAGCTCAGGCACGGAGGAGCGAGCCACGAGCTGCTGGCGCGGGCCCACGCCCAAGACGAGGTGAAAAAGAGAGGTCGATGGGCCACAGACCAGGCCGTGAGGCGGTACGCCAAAGGAGGACGGATTCAAGAACAGTTGAACATGCTCCCACACCACATTCAAGGCGCCGCGAAGCGAAGCCTCGATACGATTGGCGCCGTCCTCTGCGCGACCTAGCTCGATTTGTGAACGAATCTGGGCAGCAAGTCATGTTGGAAGTTTTCAGTGGGAGCGGCAACCTCTCTCGATCGTTTCGGCTAGTCCTGAAGGGTATCGCCTGCTTCGAGCTCGACATTGTTCATGACGCTGCTGCCGATGTTTTGTCAGGCAAAAATCAGAAGTTGATCAGGGGCTGGGTACGAAGCAAGATGCTCCTAGGTGTGTGGATAGCTACTCCGTGTCAGTCAATGTCGCGGGCTCGTAATCGGCCTAATGGACCTCCGCCGCTTCGAGACGCTGAGCACCCCCTCGGACTCCCTCACCTGAATCCCGCCGACTGTCTGAAAGTTGCCCGTGGTAACCGTCTAGCCCGTTTCAGCTTTGGCCTCTTTTCCCTGTGCAGATCCCTTAGAGTCCCTGTAGTTATCGAGAATCCTTCAACCTCTTGGCTTTGGAGTCTCCCTGGGGCCCAAGCGCTCGCCCGTTCCAGCAACGTTCTCGATCTAGATGTCGATTTTTGCGCTTTCGGAACCCCGTGGCGTAAACGAACTCGCCTTCGGTTTTGTCATCTCGACCCTGCCGGGCTCAAAGGGGCCCGATGCCAAGGCCGCGGCGTTTGCAGTTTCTCGAAGTGCCCACATAGGGTGCTTGAAGGAAAAGACAGTTCTGGGCGATTTCTTACTCACATCGCCGAGCCATATCCCAGAGGGCTATGTGTAGAGCTTAGTAGAGCCTACAAGCAAGCGTTGCGGAATAAAGCTTTCTGTACTTTAACTAGATATGTGGCCTGACGGCCAGTGTGAGAGTTTCGCAAAGTTTCAGTGTTTGCGCTCTGGTTCGGAGTTGTGATTGCCTCGCGGTGGAAACCCGTGCGAGGCTGTGGCATCTAGATGCGAGCGGCTCTGGGCCGCAATCACACAGATTGTCAGCATGGTCGGTCTGGAGCAAAAGTGCTGTGAATCTGTAAGGCTGGCGCCCAGGAGTCCGCCAAGCATAGATTGCTCTGGCGTGCCTGGTGTTCTCTGCGAGTCAGGATGAGAGGGCGCCGTTGCGACCGTTGTTGCATCAATGCTCAAGCTTCCCTCCCACGGTCCCCTTTGTCCCACCCTGCTGTTAGAGCCTTTCTACACTTGCACTGAGTTGTGATTGCCTCGCGGTGGAAACCTTTGCGAGGCTGTGGCATCTAGATGCGAGCGGCTCTGGGCCGCAATCACACAGATTGTCAGCATGGTCGGTCTGAAGCAAAAGTGCTGTGAATCTGTAAGGCTGGCGCCCAGGAGTCCGCCAAACATAGATATATGTATATATATATATATATATATATATATTATGTGCATGTACTGTAATAACGAGAGTAAGCGTGAATCCACGCCGCTTTACTGGTGGAAAATTTCTCCAACCCTTTTTTTCCTCGGACAAACCGGGGGTCTTCCCCCCCCCCCCCTCCGAAAAATCCCCCCCCACCCTTGCCGGAAACCCTCCCCCCCCTCCCCCCACCCTCCCTCCCGGCAGAACCCCGCCCCCCCTCCCCTAAACCCCTCCCCCCCCCCCCTCCCCCTCGAAAACGGGGGGGGGTGTGTCCTAACCGTTTCGAACCCCTCCCCCGCCCCCCCCCCCCCCTCCGGAATCCGGAAAACCGGGGAGGGTCACGGGGGGTTGGCAAAAAACCCCCCCCCCCCCCCTCGACAACCCGAGGGGGGTCCCACTACCCGGTTCGGACCCCCACCCCCGCGCAAAACCGCCAGCCACAACGAAGTAACGACTCCCGGTCCCCTACCACCGCTCGCATCACATCCCCCACTGATGTTCCCAGCACCACTGTCCTCACCACCACTGTCCCCACTGGTTCCACCACCGTCCCTATTGTCCCCCCCCCAAAAAAAATGCCATCCCCCGTCCCACTGTCCCCGCAAACTGTCCCCACCAATGCCCCCACCACTGTCGCACTGTCCCCACTGTTCCCACAACTGTTCCCACCACGGTTCCACTCTCCCCACTGTCTCCACGGACCCAACCACTGCCTATCCCCACTGTCCCCACTGTCCCACTGACTCCTCCGCTGTCCCACTGAGCTGTCCCACTGTTCCCACCACTGTGCCCACTGTCCCCACCACTGTCCCCACTGTACCTCTGTCCCATTGTCCCACCGCCGTCCTCGCCGACGCCTTTACCAGTGTCCCACCACCATTGTACCCTCCACTGTCCCAGTGTTTCCACCTCATTCCCACTGTCCCCACACCACTGTCCCCACCACCACCGTTCCCACCACTGTCCACTGTCCCCCCTGTTCCCACCATTGTCCCCACCACTACCGTCCCCACCACTGTCCCACTGTCCCCCCACTGTCCCCACCACTGTCCCGCTGTCCCCTCACCACTGTCCCCACCACCACCGTCCCCACCACTGTCCGCACCCCCACTCGGTTTTCGAGGGGGGGGGGGGGGGTTCGAACCGGCAGTGACCCCCCCCGGTTTTCGAGGGGGGGCGGGGCGGGGGTTCGAACTGGTAGTGACCCCCCCCCCCTTTTCAATGATGACCTGAGGGGGGGGGGGGAGAGGTTTCGAACCGGTAGTGACCCCCCCCCGTTTTTTCGAGGGGGGGGGGGGGGGGGGGGGGGGGGGGGGGGGGAAGGGGTTCGAACCGGGTAGTGACCGTAGTGGACCCCCCCCCGGTTTTCTGGCCAGCCAAGCGGTAGAACACCGCCTCTTTTTTTCGTATTACAACCGACATTATCGTACGCATCGTTTTTTTTTGTAAATATATTCCCCTTTCCATCTCCATCTCTCTCTCTCTCTGTCTCTGCCCCCCCAACCTCTCCAGGCCCAGGCCCGTGGCGTATCGGACCTCGCGGATCTACAGCGCATCACCATCATTAAAATGATCATCACCATCATCACGTTCGTCATCGCAATCATCAACGTCATCCTCATCGCCACCATCGCCACCGATCCACCCACCCACCCCTCATCATCGTCGTCATCATCAGCAGCAGCACCATCATCATCTTCATCATACAGACTCCCTTCCCTTTTCCCCTGTATCAGGCAATCACTCATCCGCTCAACAAGACACCCTGGAACCCTCCATACCCAAAGGAAGAGAAGGAGCAGAGACGAGCAGCAACAATAGCAGGAAAAGGAAAGTGAGGAATATGCCGAAGCTCGCCATCCATCCCTGAGGGCTTGACGATTCTTCCCCGATCGACTGGCAGGGATTTAGCCAGATCGAGGTGATCCGAGGTAGATTCAGACAGTTCGCGGTACATCCAGATGAATTGAGGTATGTACGCAGTCAGGTGCATCAGGAGGAATCGTGGAAATTCCAGCGCGAATCGAGGGACAACTCAGATCTTTGAAGCCCTCAACAGGTCCAACCTGGTGTTCGCTGCCCGACCGCCCAGCCTCGCTCGGTAGCGCGCGCGCGCGTGGGGCACACAGGGCTCATTTCGATGCCGCCGATTCGATTCGATTCGATTTCGATGGTCGCCGATTCCGATTCGATTCGGTTTCGGGTTCCGATTCGGGCTTCGATTTCTCAATAGAAGCCTACTAACCTGCCGATTTCCGCCGATCCGACTTCTCCCGACTCGGCTGCCGATTTTCGCCGATCCGATTCCTTTCGATTGCCGATCCGGCTTGTCGATTCGATTCTGGGCTCCCCTGGGCACACGCGGGCACCGACCCAGGATGTGTGGGACAAGACCGACATGTTCCTCAGCGGCAGGAGCGCCCAACGGGGAAGGGGGAGGGGGAGGAGGGGGGGGAGGAGGAGGGGGAGGAGGAGGAGGAGGAGGAGGAGGAGGAGGAGGAGGAGGAGGAACAGGAACAGGAACATGACGAATAGGAGAAGGAAGAGGAAGAGGAGGAGGAGGGGGAGGAGGTGGAACTGGACTCAACCCACGGGCACCTACCCTCACGCCTCAACCCAGGGGCACCTACCCTCACCCTCTCATCCCTCGCTCTGACGGACCACCGCTGCGATCTTGACGGCATGCTCCTTGCTCTTATCCACACGAGCCCTTGTTCAGTCAGGCCATGAGGCCTGGAGCGGAAAACCTGAATTCGTAGCCTACCCTTGCCCTTCTCGACGCCCCACACACCACCACTACCAGCAGCACACCGACATCACGACCGACCTTCCAACCGACCAGACATCACATACAACCATCCAACCGACCCGACCAACACATACAACCGATCGGACCAACACATACAACACACCCCGACCAACCTTCACGCTTTAGCTCTGACCACCACCATCCCCAACACCCGCCCTCATCCCACGACGATAGCAACGGGGCTCGGGAACCAAGGTACAGCAGGCAGTCCAGAATGCCTGTGTGCCTTCCCAGGGCACCACAGCTCGAGCACCAGCCATACCAGCACGAGCATCACTACCTCACGATCTCACTAACTCCCAACCAGCACCCCCTGCCTACACCAGCAACGATCGACGGCAACGACCAATACGAACAGCCCCAACACTACCAAGACGACGGCCTCACACAACAACTACGTGATCCACGCAAACACGACAAGAGGCCGCAACCCCAGCCACACCGGCAGGCCAGGCCGATGCCGCTCAAAACGATATTCACCGTGGCGTTAGGACGCAAAAACCTGAGGAAGCCCCAAGAGCGTGGGAACACCTCAGGCAACGTCGCCACGTGGAGCTGGAGGCGTTAGGATGCAAAGTCCTGGGGAAGCCCCGGATGCGAGGGAACACCTCAGGCACAAGTCGCCACGTGAAGTTGGACACAGGAGGACGCACGAGGAGGCCGACTAAGACCCACCGAGTACGGTACAGTGCGCAAGCAGAAGTGTACATCACGACAGCACCAGCGGCCAGCGGGACCAACTCGACCTCCAGCAGCGGCAACCAACGGTTGGCAGCAACGACAAGCACCACCATTCTCAGTACAACCAAGAGGACAGCCCTCCACAACCACACAGAAAGTGTCGCGGATGTCTTGGAGAAGCAAGGTTCAAACTTCGAGACGGGCTCGAAGGGCGGGGGTGCAGGACGAGGACTGCCTGCGACTGTCAGGGGGCATGGTGATGGGCAGGGGGGGGGGGGAGGGGGGGGCGGCCACCACTCGCGCCCCCGCGGTCCGCCCTAGCTCGCCACCCCCACCATTCCCACGGCGGAGGAGGAGCTCACCCGAACGCCGACGATGCGGAGCACAGGGCAGTTGCGACCCAGCCCACCTCGAACAACAAGCACAAGGCCTGGGGTTCGCCCCCACCGAGGGCACTGTGACCCCTAGCCATAGCGGGACGAGGTGGGATCGCCGCGACTCCCATTTGAAGTCGGTGCATGGAGACCAACGAAGTGCGACCCACAGCCACACACCACCACTACCAACAACTCCTCGACAGCACGACCAACCTTCCAACCGACCCGACCAGCACACAACCAGAAAAGCGGCCAACACTGACAGACCAGACCAACCGATTGCGACCAGCCGACTGCGACGCGGAAAGACCATTGCCAAAGCACAGGTGCCCAGCGGTTAGCAGCTGGAAGGCGAAGACAAAGGGGCGCCTAGCGGCCAGCAGTTGGAAAGCAAAGCCAGCTCAGAAGCAAGGACCGAAGGAGCGCCCAGTGGCCAGTTGCTCAAGGCTACAGCAGAAGGCGAACACTCAAGGAGCGGCTAGGCTCCTTGGCTGGCAGCAACAGCGCACAGGCGCCGAAGGGTTGTTGCCAGTCGCCTGCGTAACATGTAGGACAGCGCCGCCTCCAGCCTGGAGGCCAGGGGCGCGGAAGAGGACCAGGCGCGCCACTGGCAAAGACAAAAGGGCGCTCAGCGGCCAGCAGCTGGAACGCAAAGACAAGGGCGCCCAGCGGCCAGCTTCTGGAAAGACGAAGACAAAAGCAACGACGAAGGGGCGCCCAGCGGCCAGCGGCTGGAAAGAGTCGACGGCCGTCGGCCGCTGCGCGGCGCTACGGGGCACTGACCCCAATGGCGCGGTAAATAACGGGAACAGGAAGAACAAGAGGGACAGGAGGAGGAACATGCGGAAGAGGAGGAGGAAGAGAGGGAGGAGGAGGAGGAGGCAGAGGAGGAGGAGGAGTCAGAGGAGAAGGAGAAGGAGGAGGATGTGGAGGGGGGGAGGAAGGAGTAGGAGGAGGGGGAGGTAAGGAGGGAGAGAGAGGAAGGAGGAGGGGCGGAGGGAAGGAGGAGGAGGGAGGAGGAAGGCGGAGGAGGAGGAGGATGAGGAGAAGGAATAGGAAGGAAGAGAAGGAAAAGAAGGAGGAGGAGGAGGAGGAAGGGGCAGAAGGATAGGAAAGGAGAGCGGGGGAGGAGGAGAAAGGAGGAGGAGGAAGGAAGAGGCTAGGAGTAGGAGGAGGACGAGGAACGAGGACGAGGAAGGCTTTTAACCTCGCGCGGCCTGGAAGAGGAGGAGGTACCGGCGCTGCTGCCCTACTTCAACTATTTTTTTCTGCGTCCGGATCGCGCTGTCTGGATTTATTGGGGGGCGTGGCGGGTCCTGTCGGCCCACCGTTTGCGCTCCACTGGCGGGGTGGGCCACGGGGGCCCGCTGGCGCCGCTGCTTTTCGCGCGCGGAATGCGGCCCCGCTTGTCCGCCTTGGAGAACGATATGCGAGAGGCGGCCCAGCGGCCGGGGCTCAACCCAGACGACGAGCACGTCCATGCCTACTTGGGTGATGTCGTCGTGCTGGTGCCCTCTGCGCTCGCAGGCGGCGCGCAGAAGGCCGCGCAGGGGGTCCTCGGCGGCCTCAGCCTTGAGCTGGAACCGGGGAAAACGCAGGCTTGGTCTGGGGGGGCAGCCTGTCCTTCGGGGCTGGAAGAGCAATGGCGCGCGCGCGGCTTGACCCTCGTGGGGGCCCCCCTGGGAAGGGCGGTGCCCCTTCCAGAGGGCTGCCCGACGAGAGAGACGGGCGCAGGGCGGACCTTGGCGGGGAGGACTACGTGGCTGCGCGCTGCGCGGAGACGGCAGGGCGAGCGGCCGAGTTCGGCTTCGCCGCGCATGCCGACCGCGCAGACTGCCGCGCAGCTGCTCCGGCACACCAGGGCCAGCAAGCTGGCGCACATCCTCCGCGCGAACACGCAGGCAACCTCGGAGGCCGCCGCTGGGGCCTCCGACGACCCCCTGCTGGCTGCGTGCGCGGAGCTCGCGCGCCTGGACCCGCTGACCGAGTCGCAGAGGGCCCAGTGCCAGCTGCCGCTGCGCACCGGCGGACGCGGCTTCCGCAGCCAGAAGCAGCTCGCGCCTGCTGCCTGGGCCGGTTCCTGGGCACAGAACCTCAGCAGGGTGAGAGAGCGCGCGGGGTTCGGCTAGCTAACTTTAGGCCCCCTGCCTTTTGCCCAGGCATGCCGCGTCGCACTGGCCGGGCTCGCGCAGCTGGCGCCGCCGCTGCCCCGCCCGGGCGCGGAGCTGGGCAAACTGCTCGATGGCGGAGACGCCGAAGCCGAAGCTCCAGAAAGCCCTGGGAGCCAGAGTCGACAAGAAAAATTAGCCCGCCGAAGGATCCAACCACATGCAGTTGCGAGTGCCGCGTTGTGGGTACCGGTTTCGGTGAAGCTCCCGGTGGGGCCACGAAACGTGTGAGCGGTACGCCGGAATCAGTGGCGCGGACGCATGTGGACACCGCCACTGGAGCTTTCGGAAGGAGTTCCCTATTGGGCCACGAAGCGCTGTCTTGGGCGAGGGAGGCGCATGCGAACTGCGCCATTGGGACCGTCGTTGGAGCTCCTTCTGGGACGACGAAGCGCTGTCGTGGCTGGGGAAGACGCATGCGAATGGCGCCACTGACGCCTTCGGTTGAGCTCCCCGTGCGGTCACGAAGCGCTGTCAAGTCAAGTCAAGTCAAGTCCGGTCGAGGGGCCTATGGAGGCACCTCGCTCCGCAAGCGGAGCCGGAGGGCGTGAGACACTACGGCAACAAAGCGCGCATGCAACAGAATAGTAGTGGACAGGGCATCGTTAAATTACTCATGAAATTTAGAAAACGCTGTTCCACCCGCTGCCGAGGGAACGGCTCCTGGCTGCGAACCACATTAAATATTTTCGTGCCGTGCTCTTGTCGCAGAAATGAATCGGCGGCACCTGCCCATCTTAAACGTGGCCGCCCTCGGCGTGTGACGCCGGCCGGACGCCACCGTAGAACTTGCGCCGGCCATTCTTGCGAGACGCCAGTGGCGAGTCGTGCTACGAGGCGCCACATTGAACGATCCAACACAACGAGCCAGTCCGACACAGGAAAAATCTCCCGACACGGCGACGAGCCAGTTCGTTACGACGAGCCAGTCCGACACAGGAAGCGCTGTCCTGGGTGGGAAAGACGCATGCGAACGGCGCCACTCGGACCTTCGGTGGAGCTTCCCATGGGGCCACGAAGCGCTGTCCTGGGTGGCGTTGGCGCATGCGGACCTTGCCACTGGAGCCTTCGGTGGGGCTCCCTGTGGGGCCACGGAACGCTGTCCTGGTTGGGAAAAGCATGCGAACGGCGCCGCTGGGACCCTCGGTGGAGCTCCCTGTGGGGCCACGAAGCGTTGTCCTGGGTGGCGGTGATACATGCGGACCCTGCCACTGGAGCCTTCGGTGGCGCCCCCTGTGGGGCCACGAAATGCGGTCCGTGGTGGGGGAGACGCGTGAGAACGCTGCCAATTGGGGCATTCGGTGGAGCTCCCTATAGGACCACGAAACGCTGTCATGGGTGGCGTTGGCGCATGCGGACCCTGCCACTGGGGCCTTCGGTGGAGCTCCCTGTGGGGTCACGAACCGTGTGAGGGGTGTGCCTACGTGGGTGGCGTTGACGCATGCGGACCCTTCCACTGGAGCCTGTTGTGGAGCTGTTTATGGGGCCGCGAAGCGTTGTTAGGGGTGGCGTTGACGCATGCGGACCCCGCCACTGGAGCCTTGTGGAGCTCCCCATGGGGCCACGAAGCGTTGTCCTGGGTGGCGTTGGCGCGCGCGGACCCTGCCATTCAAGCATTCGGTGGAGCTCCCCATGGGGCCACGAAACGTTGTCTTGGGTGGCGTTGACGCGTGCGTACCCTGCCACTGGGGCATTCGGTGGAGCTCCCCGTGGGGCCACGAAATGCTGTCGTGGGTGGCGTTGACGCATGCGGACCCCGCCACTGGAGCCTTCGGTGGAGCTCCCTGTGGGGCCACGAACTGTGTAAGGGGTTTGCCTGAATGGGTGGCGTTGACGCGCGGAGGCCATTTCTTTATTGCTGGGGGCGTGACGGGCGTCATGGCCCCCGCTCCCCCCCCCTCATGACGTAACGTTCCTCCCCCCAGTGCGCTCCAGGCACTGCCGCCGTGCGCATTGGGATCCGCGTAGGTGTCCGCGTAGGAATCCGCATAGGTGTCTGGTCCGCAGGCGTCGTCGTCGTCGTCGTCGTCGTCGTCGTCGTCCGTCGTCGTCGCTCGTGGTTCGTCGCTCGTCGCTCATCGTCGTAGTGCGCGCGGACGCGGCTGGAGCCTGTTTTTAAGTCCGGGCCGATGACGGCAATCATCTGGGGGGGAGGGGGTCGATGACGTCACGTTTCGTGCCGGCGGCGTCTGGGAATGCTTCGGAATGACGGAGGACGGGTAGCAGGAACATGTAGGTGGCGATATGCACCACAATGCCTGTGTACATCACAGTGCCCGCGTGCACCACAGCGCCTGTGTACACCACACCGCCGATGTACACCACAGCAGCCGCGTGCAACACAGCGTCAGCTTGTGCCACCGTGCCTGCGGGCACAGCAGCTCCTGTGTACACCACAGCGCCTCCGTACACCACATCAGCCGTGCGCAACACAGCATCAGTGTACACCACAATGCCTGCGTGCATTGCAGTGCCTGTGTACGCCACGGCGCCCGTGTGCACCACATCAGCCGTGTGCAACACAATACCATGGTTGTTTAAAGAATTTCAGAAGGAATTTTTGTGACAAAATGGAGCGCGTGTGGATTCCAGAGAAAACAATGGAAAGCAAATCCTCATGGACAAAGGAGCGCCGCTGGAATCTACGAGTCCCCCCGAGTCCGCCCGCATCACCCTAACTCCCATTTGCGTCCAGGAGGCTCCAGCTAAACTGGCCGTCCGAGAACCAAGTGGACCGATTCAATCGCCCATTCTGCGGGCACGCTGAGATGCGCACGTGCGTTGTAACGCCAAGCCGCACGACAGGGGGTAAGAAGGAGGAAAAGGAGGA
>CAUYUJ010002358.1:5000-7500 GCA_963575745.1 Prorocentrum cordatum
CCAGGGGTCCACCCCAACCGACGAAATCCTGACGAATCCCCAAAGTGCAAGGAATTCTGGGGCCCTCTGAGGCCCCCATGAATCGCCGCACAGGTCCACCCACCCACCCCTCGGTGCAGGGCGCGCAGAGAGCGCCCTGGGCTCGCCGCTCGTGCACGCGTCCGCCCTCTGGCGGCCCGATCTCCCGCAGAGGAATGCCGAGGGGGGGGGTCGGAGCGCGGAGCGGGTGGGTGCGCAGAGTGCGCTGGTGATGGGCCTGCTTTCCACCACCACCACCACCAGAAGTTGGAGGGGGAGGGGGTCCTCCTCCTCCTCCTCCTCCTCCTCATCCTCCTCCTCCTCCTCCTCCTCCTCCACCTCCTCCTCCTCCACCTCCTCCCCCCCTCCAACTTGTGGTGGCGGTGGTGGAAAACAGGCCCACGGGGCGAGCAGCGTCGTCGTCCTCCCTGGCTCCTGCTGCCTCGGCGGCCGACCTTCTCTCTGGGAAGGAGAGCACCCGCACCGGCACAAACCCCCGGAGGTCAACGCAGGCTTCTCGGGTCGGCGCTGGGCCCCCCGTCCCTGGCGGGGCCCAGCGCCGTTCCAAGAGATCCGCGCGGGCCCTCGAAAGCGCGTGTGCTTGTCCGTCGGTCGGAAGAAGTGGGTGGAAACATGAAGCAGGACAGCGTTGGAAGCAAATTGGAGTAGGAAGCCGCCTGAAAAAAGATTGGGATATGGGAGTCCAAAGATACCTCCTTTCAACGGCCGACGGGTATATGACCGTTTCTTCATTCCCGGGTAACGGTCGCTACCCGGGGGAGGGTGGGGTCCGGCGGGAGGCTAACGGTAACGGCGGCCACAGCGTGCACCCGCCAGGCTGCGTCCGCGCCACCAGCGCATCAATCGCCTGCGTGCTCCACAGCATGCAGGGGGGTCCCCCTCCTCCTCCTCCTCCTCCTCCGCCTCCTCCTCCTCTTCCTCCTCCTCCCTTTCCTCCCCTCCTCCTCCTCATCCTCCTCATCCTCCTCTTCCTCCTCCTCCTCCTCCCCCTCCTGCCCTGGGGTGTCCTGCAGGTCTCCCCGGTCCATGACCATCTTCTGCTGCTCCGGACCCAGCGCCCGCAGCTTCGAGGCCGCGCTGGAGTCCACGTTGTTCTCGCCGGGCAGCGGCCCCGCCGCCCGTCGCGAGGCGACGGAGACAACGACGCAGCCTGGGACGCATACGCATACGGACAGGCTACAGTCGCGAGGCGACGGAGACAACGACGCAGCCTGGGACGCATAAGGACAGACTACAGTCAACGCGCCTAGTAAGGACGCGCGCCCTCATCTAGCGTATTTAGAGAAACGATCAATGACGTAAACATACAAAATCTGAGGTCCACGCGGATTTTTCGGATCGGCGCTGGAGCCCCCTCCGGGGCGCGCGGAGCGCGCCAGGGGCGTCGCCGGAGGCGCCGCCAAGGGGGTCCAGCGCCGATCCAAGAAATTCGCGCGGACCTCCGAGTTGTTGTGTTTATGTCATTGCTCGTTCCCCTACTATTGTGTCATTGCCTCTGCGGCCCGTCCCGTTTGGTCGTCCGCCGCCCAGAAAATCCCAAAGTCGGCCTCCGAGAGCCTTGCATCCTGAACCACCCGTCCTCAATACGCGTTTTTCACTGTATAGGACTACGAGCCGATGCTGCAGATCTGCACGTTCGCCCTGAACAAATGATACAACATCTTGTGTAGTGTATCGGCTCCCGGACAGTATGGCCGGAAGGCGCCCGCCACGGAGCCTACACTTGGAGATGCCCAAGCGTGCGCGTCGCCCTTACATTGTTGACACACACAAACACACCTAGTACGAGTAAGCTCGGGAGGTGCCGATAGCCAACTCGCGTCGCGGAAAAAAAACACGACGGATGGTTCTTCCCTATTTCCTATTTTCGCCCCCGGGGACCCTCGCTGCGCCTGGGGACCGTCAAAGACGACTCGGGATGATAGCTGGTTCAGGGGAGAGAGGGTCCAGACCTCCTGGGGGTCGACGCTCTGGAAAGGTCAGGGCGCTGGAATTCTGGGCACCCCAATGTCCGACGGCACCGATATTTCCATCTGGTCGTCGTTCCTCGATGTCGGCCTCTGTGGCCCGTTGCCGGCCCCCAGAGCCACAAACAACAACGCTGCAGGGCGCGGAGCAGGCTCCAGGGGGGGGGGTCGGGACCCCTGGGGCCGCGCATCGACAAAAGCTGGCCGCGGTATGCCTGGGCACGACGCACGTCGACGAGGCTGCCGTCACTCGGATGCTGCCGACTGGGCACCTGCACATGCAGGATCGGTCAGCATCGAATCAGAGCTCGGGTCGAATCGGAGCGTGCGTCGGATCGGGCCGCATCGGCACGGGGTCGGAGTCGAATCGGATCGGCCGCGCCAGTGTACGGCGGCACCACGCAAACAGCGGGACGCATCCGAACGTCAGAACATCGGAGTATAACAGGACCGGGCCGGCCGAAATCGAAATCGCATCGGATCGTCTGGATCGA
>CAUYUJ010002358.1:12500-37389 GCA_963575745.1 Prorocentrum cordatum
AGTGGTCGTAACAGTATTAGCAGTAGCAGCAATACTAATAGTAGCAGTCGCAGTAGTAAAGTAGCCGTCGACGTCGTGATGGTCGCAGTAGTTGTAGTAGCGGTCTCAGTAGCCGCAGTAGAAATGGTAGTAATAGCCGTCGTAGACGTAGTCGTCGTCACAGTCGTAGTAGGGCTTGTAGCAGTAGTAGCAGTAGCACTAGTAGTAGCAGTAGCAGTAATAGTAGTAGTCGTACTACTGATAGTAGTAGCATTGGTAGCTGTAGTAGTAGCAGTAGCAGTAGCAGTAGCAGTAGTAGTAGTAGTAGTAGTAGTAGTGGTAGTACTAGTGGTGGTAGTAGCCGTAGTAGTGGTAAGAGTAGTAGTAGTCGTGATACTACTACTACTACTACTACTACTACCACTACTACTACTACTACTACTACTACTACTAGTGGTGGTGGTTTTAGTGGTTGTACCGTAGTAGTAGTGATGGCGACGGCAGCGGTAGTAGCATTAGTTGGAGTAGTAGTAGTAGTAGTAGTAGTAGTAGTAGTAGTAGTAGTAGTACTAGTAATGGTAATAGAGGTCGTAATGGTCGGAGTACTCGCCGTTAGCTAATGGTGGCTGTAGTCATAGTAGTAGTGGTAGTAGTAGTAGTAGTAGTAGTAGTAGAAGTAGTAGTAGTAGTAGTAGTAGTAGTAGTAGTAGTAGTAGTAGTAGTAGTAGTAGTAGTGGTAGTAGTAGTAGTAGTAGTAGTGAGAGTAGTAGTAGTAGTAGCAGCAGTAGTAGTAAGTAGTACGTAGCAAGTAGTGAGTAGTAGTAGTAGAAGTAAAAGCAGTAGTGAAGGAGTAATAACAGTAGTAGTACTGGTCATAGTAGTAGCTGTCGTAGAAATAGTAGTAGTGACATTCGTAGAGGCGATAGAAGTAGGGCTAGTCATAGTAATAGTCGTGGCAGGATTGGTCATAGTAGCAGCAGTTGCAGCAACAGCAGCAGCAGTAGTAGTAGCAGCAGTAGTGCTTGGTGTTACTGTTGTTGCTGAAGTAGTAGTAGTAGTAGTAGTTGTTGTAGTAGTAGTAGTAGGAGTCGTCGCCGTAGTACCAGTTGAGGCAGTAGCGGTAGTAGTAGCATCAGCAGCATCACTAATAGTTGTAGTCGTAGCAGTAGTAGTAGTAGTGAGTCTTGCTGTTGTGGTGGTAGTAGTAGTGGTAGTGGTGGTAGTAGTAGTAGTAGTAGTAGTAGTAGTAGTAGTAGTAGTAGTAGTAGTAATAGTAGTAGTAGTAGTGGTAGTAGTAGTAGTAGTAGTAGTAGTAGTAGCAGCAGCACTAGTAGTGGTCATGGTAGTACAACCAGTAGCGGTAATAGTACTAGTAGTAGCAGCGTCAGCAGCAGAAGTAATAGTGTTGTTACAGTCAGATTCCTCGTCGCAGTCGAGGAGTCAGAGTAGGAGTGGGAGTAGGCGTAGGAGTATGAGTCGTAGTAGTAGTAGTAGTAGTAGTAGTTGTTGTTGTAGTAGTAGTACTAGTAGTAGTAGTAGTAGTAGTCGTAGTAGTAGTAGTAGTAGTAGTAGTAGTAGTAGTAGTAATAGTAGTAGTAGTTGTAGGCGTGGGAATATGAGTCGTAGTAGTAGTAGTAGTAGTAGTAGTAGTAGTAGTAGTACTAGTAGTAGTAGTAGTAGTAGTAGTAGTAGTAGTAGTAGTAGTAGTAGTAGTAGTAGTAGTAGTAATAGTAGTAGTAGAAATAAGAATACTAGCTGTAGTGATAGTAATAATGAGAAATAACACGAATAGTAGTCGTAATAGTAGTAGTCGCAGCGCAGGGGTGGCAGGGCCGCTCGCGGTGGCCTTGGCGATGAACGCCTCGACCGCGCTCGCGCCGCCCATGGGGAAGCCTCGCGCGCGGGAGGCGCGCGTGGCCTTGAGGCCCGCGGGGCGCGCGGCCCCAGACATCGCCATCGCTCGAACGTCTGCCCCCTGTGCATGATCTCGGCACTGTGCGTGCATTTTGTTTTCGCAAGACGTCCGAAGTGCTCCTAGATGGTCCTTGCTAGGCGAGGAATGACACGCCCGAGCGATGCCAAGAGATAGAGGGCAGGAAAGCCACCCTCATTGGAAGCATCCTGACAGGGCAGGGCTGCGTAAAAGAAGCGCCCAAGGATGTTGCGTACAGTCGGACCTGGGACAGAAGAAAATCCTTCTAGAACATGAGACCCTCCGCTGGTCAAAACAACCAGAACATCTTAGGGTACCCTCCCCACCATGCACAAGAACATCCAACGAACACGAAGAACACTAGGGTACCCTCCCCGAACCGACCTCGATCTTATACCTCGGTCCGCTTGTAAACGACGGTTATGGAAATTAGTGCGTTTCTCCTCACATAGCTAGAAGTCCGACCTCTTCCCTGGGTGCAACTATCCGTTCCGGATCCACGCTTGATGGCCCCAGGTCCCGACGATGGCCCCCCGGGGCCGAGATCGACGAGAATGATCCTATTAGGAGGCCCGCAAGGAAAAAAGACCGCCGGCTCCCAACACACACCGCTTCGCGGAACACCGCCTCAAGGGGGCCTGCTTCGAGGGGTGATCACCAGGTCGTCTCCTGGCGGCTCCTTCCCTGGCGGGCTGGGGGTACATTCGCCCCCTTGATGCTGGGGAAAAGCATCGACAACGTCGTGAGACTGATCCTATTAGGAGGAAGGCGAAGCTTTTCGGATAATGGGCGATCTAGAGACGCAGATGCTTCGGACATCAGGGACACGATCAGCATTGCCAGTGCCTACTGTGCTGGCAATGGTCCGCAGGCGGCCTTACCCGGCTTCGTCGGCGCCTACTGTGCCGCTGGGCTAAGGCTCGGGGGGTCACGTCCCCGCGGGGCCGAGTGCCTGCCGTCCGTTGGCAGGGCGCCGCACAGGGCGCATTGCGCCGCAGGGCGTCTCACATGGCGCCCTGCTTCGCACTTTCCTGCCGTCTCGTGGCAGGACGCCTCACAGGGCGCAGGCCGCGTCGCAGAACGCGCAATCGGCCCCTCCAAAACACTCTCTCCCTTTCCCCGCCCTCTCCCCCCCTTTCGAGGAGGAGGAGGGGTCGGAGGGTGGAGTTATGCATATACTCATATGTTTTTGTGACCGACTAGTGGCCGAGAGGAGAGAGAACGGTCTACCGAGACTGTCCACTTAACTCGCTGCGGGAATGGGGAGCCGCAAGAGAAGTGGCGTCGCGAGGACCGGTCTGCTGGCGCTCCTAGCTCGCTCGAGGGATGGTTGGCCGTACCGATGCGAGAACCCGCAAGAGAAGTGGTGTCGCGAGAACTGGTCTGCTGGCGCCCCAGGCTCGCTCGAGGGATGGTTGGCCGCAACACCAGTGCCGCTGCGAGAACCGTTCAACGGGCGGCTTCCCACGGCGAGCTCTCGACCCCGCCCCAAAGAAGTTGAGGAGCCCTCCGTTCCCCCCCTCCCCCCTCCCTCCCCCTCCCTCTCTCCTCCCTCTCGCCGGCTCTAACCGGCACTGCTCAAGACAAGGTCAGTTGGCGGCGCCTACTGTTCCGTCGGCATGGCTTTCGTCCAGGGGGCCAGCAGTGCTTGCTGCTCTGCTGGCCAGGGGCGCCGCGGGTGGTGCTTACTGTCCTCCCCGCGCGTCTCGCCGGCTCAAACAGCCACTGCTCAAGACAAGGTCAGCTGGCGGCGCCTATTGCTCCGTCGGCCTGGCCTTCGTCCGAGTGGCTAGCGGCGCCTACTGTTCCGCTGGCCAGGGGCTCCGGGCGGCGCTTATTGTCCTTCCCGCGCTGGCCCCGCCTTCTATACACGCCACGCGCAGTTCGACATTGCGCGCGGTGCGGTGCATGCGCGCGAGCGCGGCTCACGAAGTCAGCAACGCTTATTGTTTCGCTGGTCAGGCCGGCTGGTGGCGCTAACTGCCCCACCGGCGAGTTCCGTTGCCTTTGGATTCCCCCGCGCCCTAAACCACGCTCGCAATCGGTCGCGTTTTTTGAGCGGTTTTGTTAGGCCCTGCTGGTGGTGCCTATTGTCCCACCAGTGGGCGCCGTCGCTGGTGGACGCTCGGTCGCCCAAGTTTTTTGGCGCGTTGGGCGCGTGCCAAGGCACAACCCTCAGTGGCCAACAGGCGCTGTTGTCCTGGTAGCGCGGCCCCGCTGGTGGCGCTTACTGTTCCACCGTCGGGCGCCGAAAAATACGGATGCACGTCGTCCAGTTTTTTGGGGGGCTTGGCCAGCGGCGCTTAGTGTTTCGCCGGTCCAGTCCTCCGGCCTGCCCGCGGCCTCCCAGGTGGCCATGGGCGGCCCCAATGTCCACCGGCGGTCGCCGCAGCCTCCGCGCGCGCTCGCCAGTCACACCTTGCACGGGGGGAGTCCGTACACACAGGGCTCAAACTCGGCGCAGCCCGTGCGTCCGTTGTTCTGCCCTCCCGGCATGTCTCTTCACCATGGCACCGACCGCTTGCAGCGGCTCCCGTGGGAGGTGCGCGTGGCAGACGCGCAGGCCATCTGGGTAGGCGGCATCACGGGCTTACGGCTGAATGTCGATCTGCTCAAGGAGCTCGGCGCTTCGGCTGCTTTCCTGGAGCGTTGGGAGAACGGCTGCTGCCTTCAAGTTGACAGGGGGCTCACACCAAAAGCTTTTCCCAATCACCCGTCGCTGTCGCATCACGCTCGGCTCGCTGATTTGGAATGGTCACGTCTGGAACGGTCGGGAAAAGTTACCTTTCTTCCAGGCACTAGTCGACCCGCACAATTGCATGTCAACCCGCGCGCGGCTATCGTCAAGCCGCGGGCGGGCGCCAGAGACAACGCGCCAGAAGAGGAGAGGGTCAAAGTTCGTATTATCATGGACCTTTCCCGGAGCAGCTTGAACACCTCCTTGCCCGACCTCCCAGTGAACTACGGGACGGTTGATCTGGCGATATCGCGCATGTCCCCGCGGAGCTTTTTGTGCGTTGTGGATTTGGCGGATGCGTTCTGCAACTGGCGCGTCTTGCCTTCCGATGCGCGGTGGCTGGGTTTCTGGTCCCCGGGGCGACAGCAGTACGGCATGTACACATTCCTGCCGTTCGGCCTAAAAACAGCACCTTCCATCAACGATTCTAGCTTAAAGGAATTATTACGGCTGTTGCAGCTGCGCGAGAACGCCGTGCTTACAGATTTCGTAGACGACAATCTGGGCGCACAATCTTCCGAGGAGGACGCGTGGCTGGAGCTGGAGCGCGTCGTCCGGTTCTTCCTGAAAATTGGCGTCCCGATCTCTGCAAAAGAAGGCGGCATCCGGCCGCCCTCTCAAGTCCAGACGCGGGTTGGATGGGTGTTCGACACTCTGAACAACACGCTGTCTGTTGAGCGTAAAAAGTGCGACAAGTGCCAAGCCCTCATTCTCGCCGCCCTGCAGGCAGATTCAGACGGAACCTTGCTGGCGCGAGACCTCGCAGCCACCGCCGGTCTGGCCAACCATATTGCGGAGGTGCTCCTGCAAGGCAGGCGGCGACTGTATCATGTCTGGGCGTCGCTGAACGCAGCAAACGTGCACGCGCTGTGGGCTCGCCGCCCAGCGGCGAAACCCGTTGTCCACTTGAGCCCCGACGCGCGCGAAGCTTTGAGGTGGTGGCACCGCGCTCTGGGCCGCACCCCGGAGCGACCGCTGCACGGTGAAGCTGGGCAGCTTTCGCTTTGGGGGCCGAAATCCCCCGAGTTCCAAGAATGGCGCCGCGCGGCGGCTGCCGGCTGCCTGCGCGCCATAGAAACTGACGCCAGCAAGCTGCACGGATGGTCATATAATTTGCGCAGCGCTGGCGTGGTCAGGCCCGGCGTTTGGCCGGCAGGTTTCGCAGGTCTCGCAGACAACGCAGACGCGATAAATATTAAAGAATTGTGGGTCGCGGTCCAGGCCGTTCAGGCAGAACCCGAATGGTTGCGCGGATGGCGCGTCGTGTTTCGAATTGATTACACGGCCGCCATCCATGACGTGAACTTCCGCTCCGGTCGCATACCGCACCTCGTGCAGTTGGCCGAAGAATTCGAGCATGCAGAACGCTCGGCCAGGTGCTGGTGTTTGGCCGTGCACTTGGCGGGCGCAGCGAATGTCATCTCGGATTCCGGTTCCCGAGACTCAGCATTTGCGTCTCGATGGAATGCAGACCCTTTCCGCGAGGCTGTGCTGAAAGCGTCGGTGATGGACCGCATCACCAACGAATTCGGCCCATTTGATTGCGATCTTTTCGCGGGCCGGCTGGGGGTCACCGCGAAAGCGCCGCTATGGTTTCACCCCGAGAACACCGCGTTTGAGGCGCACGTGTTAAGAAACAAGGTCTGGGCACACCCGCCCCGCGCCTCGGCAGGGCATGCCATTTCGTTCCTGTCCAAGGCACTTGCCGAAGGCAAGTGCGGCGCTGTTTTTTAGTTGCGCCAGAGGACACCGGAGCAGCTTGGTTCCGATCCTGGCAGCTTAACAAGTGGCGTAGGCTTGCTCGCTGGCAATCCGGATCAGATCTGTTCCGCGCGCCGCGTCCGGACGGCGGCTGGGTCAGAGCCCCAGCAGCGGATCTGCCCATCCTGCTCTTGGGCTTTTCGGGAAAACATCCCAGCGTGTACTCGTCCGTCCGTTGGCATTCTCTGCTGCTTCTCGCCCTCTGTCCATCTCGCGGTCTCCTCGCTCAGTCCGACTGCGCGGGTCAAGTCGATCCCGTCTTCGACGCAGCCGCGCAGGCTCAAGCTGAGGTCGACGTCAGCGCAGCGCACTGCACTTCTGAGTCGAGTCATCCTCCCTCTTCTGCCGCAACTGCCCCGGCTGCGCCCCGGCCATGGCTGCGCCAGTCGAGCCAAGCGCCTTCGGCGAGGCGGAAGCGACGGAGTGGTTCAAAACAGCCATTCGGCAGGGCGGTGCCTTGGAAGCAGCGTTCGCCGAGGCAGTAAAATCTGTCTTGCAAGCGGACGCGGCCTCGGACGTCGGGGAGATTCCCACGGCGATCAAGGCAACGGCGGAGACGTTCGAGACGCAGAACGGGCACACCGACACGGTGATCGTTTTCCTCGAGCAGCGCGTCATAGCCTGCGAGGAGTTCGTAGCCAAGGCTAGCAAGCAAGAGGCTGACCTGGACGCGGCTTTCTCGTGGCGCGAGGTCGAGCGGTCCACAGACGCGCAGGAGTGGTTGGCCGGGTGGAACCGTCTGTTCGTGGACAAAGACTGGCTGGCCAACGTCTCTGCGCAGATGACAGACCCAGCGATGGTCAACGCCGCATCCGCGCGCATGGCCAACCCGAACAACCCGGAGGCGCAGAAGATCAAAGACGCGATCGGTCTGCGCAACGCCCCCAAGACCACCTTGAAGGAGCTGTGCCTGTCGTCGTTCGGCGGCAGCCCAGACCGCTTTCGCGCGTTCGTGTCGGACAAGGCGGCGGCCCGGGACGAGAAGGTTGTCGCCGCCATCGCCAGGAAGGCGCTGGGCTTCTTCCTCCTGCTCGAGAACCAGCACGTGAACGCAGCCACGGCCAAGCCGGCCTCGGCCGCCAAGTTGACCGCCCAGAGGAACGAGATTATGCCTCACTTGTTCGTTACCCTCAAAGCCATGCGCCGCAAGGCCAAGAAGGCGTCGGCACGGAACAGCCTGGAGCACATCATGCTGTGCTCCGAATTCAGCTTGGACTGGTCTCTGGGCCTCTCGCGCCTCGCCGTCGCTCCCTTCGCGATGGCTCCGCCCGGCCCCGCCGTCACGGCAGTCGTGACTTCCGGCTCCCCCGAGGGCGCGCCGGGCGCGGTGGGTGGGCCCGCTTACAAGCGCCTGCGCGCAGACCCAGCCCAGGGCGGCGGCGGGGCGCCGGGGGGCAAGGGCAGCTGGGCGCCGCAGCAGGGACTCCCGCAGCAACACCAGAACCAGCCGAACTCCTTCGGCCAGAACACCGGCAAGGGCGGCAAACCCCAGGCGCCGGGCACCGGCAAAGGCGGGAACAACAACCACAAGAAGGCCCACGTGACGGCGATGTTGTCGGAGCTCGGGAACATGGTGGGCAGGCAGCAGCCGGCCGCCGTGCAGGCTTTCGTCGACGCCAAGCACCAGGGCCCGCCGGACGACAAGGAGGCGATCAGGTCCATCATGGGCACCTATTGCCGCCACTGTTTGCTCGGGAGCCGGAAGCTCGTCCAGCACAGCCGGGCCCACTGCAGGCAAGAGGGCGGCGTGCCGGCCACTCCGCGCTGCCGCTGCGCACAGAAGGGGATCGTGGCATTCCACTGGCAGGAGGAATGCAGAAGCTAATGCGCCTGCCGCGCGCGAGCGCGCAGCCCTCCGGCAAACCGAGCGGCATGCCTCGCCCCTTCTCTGACTACCTCCCCTGTCCCATCTCCCGCTCGCTTGGCTGGCCGGGTAGCCTGGTGAGCCCACAGCCGTGCCGGTGACAGCTGCAGAAAAGGCCTTTCGCGTGGCATCTTGTATGTTATAATCCGCGAGCCGGCTTCCCTGCCCCATGCGGGCGAACATGCCCCGTGCTCTTCGTGCACGCTCGTTCAGATACAGCCTGCGCGCTTGGGCCGGTTGCAGACGAACCACTTCGGCCCTGGCAGGCGGACCGCGAGGAAAAAACAGCGTCGCTTGGGCGGGGGAAAGTTTCCAGGCCCCCCCTCTGGTCAGACGTCGTCGTCTTTGCGGGGGAGGGCCCAGACCCCGTTCTTGCCAGTCACGCGCTTGCCTATAACACCCGCAGGCCTACGGCAAACCCCGCCAGGTTGCCAGCGCTGTGGCATTGTTTGTTTGTTCGTCGGAACCCTGCCTGACACGCAGCAGAGATGGTCGCGCGCCCGCGCGCGCCGAGTGCGCCGCCGCAGATTTCCGATGCAAGGTAACGAGAAGCCTTTGCCGTGGGACTCCCGTGGACCACCCTTTTGGCCAAATTTCACGGCGACTCTCTCCCTCCCTCTCCCTCTCTCTCTCTCTCTCTCTCTCTCTCTCTCTCTCTCTCTCTCTCTCTCTCTCTCTCTCTCTCTCTCTCTCTCTCTCTCTCTCTCTCTCTCTCTCGCTGTCTGCGCATATCACGCATACGCACGCACGCATATATGTTTAAGAGAGGGGGAGATAACGAGAGAAGGGGGGGGCGAGAGAGATACCGGGAGCGGGGTGGTCTACGAGACACGGGCGGACAATCGGCCTTGTGGACAGGCTTGCACAGGTGCCCATACCACGCGGCCCCAGCGGGGCTGCGGTGCCAGGAAGGAGGAGGCGGGCCCACCGGGGCTCCACTCAAAAACTATCACTAATTTTACGGATCTCCAGAAAACGCCTTGGACATGGCCGGCGGGCCCGCTCGTGATCCGGGCCGGGATCCCAGGTAGCCAGCAGTTGTGGTGGAATCCGACAGGCAATCAGGCCCGTGTGGGTCCGCTCCTCGAGGCTTCCGGCGGCCGACTCCTGGCTAGGTCTCCAGAAAAAACTCTGGGCGAAGTCGCTGGCGGGTCCGCTCCAGGGGACGCCCCCCGTCGGCACTGATGCCCCCGGAAAGCGCTCGCGAGGCACAGCGAGAGCGCGGCTTCCTTTAGGGACGCAGGCGACGCAGCGCCGTCTTCCAGCCCAGGGCCCTCTTCCCACCTCCGCCCTTCTCTCCCGCCCTTGGCCTCCTTCCCTCCCCCCGCCCCCCTCGCCTCTGCAGCCGTCTCGGCTCAAGACCTTGACATGCACCTGTTGAGCGCGCCACTGTCTGGCCAGCCAAACTCTCCGGCGCCATGGGGTGTTGAGTTGCTCTCAGCACCGTTGCCTGATCGTCGGTGGGCCGTCCGGCCTCGACCCAGGGCCTTGGATGCGCCTGCCTTGCTGGCCCGCCCCGCGACCAGAGGGCCGCGGGCACTTGTCGGCGCCCCTGCCGCGGGCGACGCGGCCCTCCAGTTCGCGCCGGTTCGGGGCGACGTTCTGCAAACATCCACGCAGACAGGGGCATTGTCCGCACGGGCCGCGCTCATGGACACCGCGCAAGACATCCTGCGAGCCGGGTGGGAGCAAAGCACGATCCGGACGTACAGCCGAGCGTTGTCCGTGCACGTTCACGGCTTCGAACAGCAGGTCGATTCCAACATCCTCCCGTTGGATTCCCCGGATAAGCTCATGCTCCTGTTCGCCAGCATGGACGGCATGGCATGGCAAACCATACGCCTCAACAAAGCAGCCGTCAGAGCGTGGCACCAGAGCAACAACTACAGCCAGGTCTTCGACGATTGCTGGGACGATCGGGCTTTGCATTTTTGGCGAGGCCTGAAAAAGAGAGCATCCCACGCATCGCACCAAAAACGTGCGATTAGTGTTGAAGAGTGGGCGCTGTTTTGCACGGCCAGGGCGGCAACAGGCACGCCGGCTGGGCGGAGGGATGCAGCTTTCGCGTCGTTTTGCTTTATCGGCTTGCACCGCGTTTCGGAGGCGATCAACCTCCGCGTTCAGGACGTGCATTTTAAAGCCTCGCGCGCGTGTTTTTTCATCAGGAAACAGAAGAACGACCCGTGTGGCAAAGGCCAATGGCGTTTCATTCCGTTCAAGGTTATTGCTGGGCTATCCCCGGCGAAATTCCTGCAAGATTGGATGGATTGGAAAGCCGCGACGGCAGCTCACGTGCCTTTCCTATTCTGCACCACGACAGGTTCCCAACTCCAGCCTGTTAGCGCGGATTCGTGGCGCAAGGCGGTTTCGTCACACTTTAAGGACCCAGCCGCTAGCACGCATTCGTTTCGTAGAGGCGGAACAGAATGGTTCACGCACGTAGCAAAGATTCCCCCGCACGTGGTCCAACGGCAAGGTGGGTGGAATTCGGAGGACGTCATGCGTCATACGTACGCCGACACATCCCCAGATACGCTAATGCAGCGTTTCGTCGATAGCCTAGCAGCCTCTTCTGCAGAGCAGACGACGGACCGGCCGACCAAACGCTTGCGAGAGAAGACGGCATCCGTGCGCTCGCTCGGAGGCCCGCAAGGAAAAAAGACCGCCGGCTCCCAACACACACCGCTTCGCGGAACACCGCCTCAAGGGGGCCTGCTTCGAGGGGTGATCACCAGGTCGTCTCCTGGCGGCTCCTTCCCTGGTGGGCTGGGGGTACATTCGCCCCCTTGATGCTGGGGAAAAGCATCGACAACGTCGTGAGATTGATCCTATTAGGAGGAAGGAGAAGCTTTTCGGATAATGGGCGATCTAGAGACGCAGATGCTTCGGACATCAGGGACACGATCAGCATTGCCAGTGCCTACTGTGCTGGCAATGGTCCGCAGGTGGCCTTACCCGGCTTCGTCGGCGCCTACTGTGCCGCTGGGCTAAGGCTCGGGGGGTCACGTCCCCGCGGGGCCGAGTGCCTGCCGTCCGTTGGCAGGGCGCCGCGCAGGGCGCATTGCGTCGCAGGGCGTCTCACATGGCGCCCTGCTTCGCACTTTCCTGCCGTCTCGTGGCAGGACGCCTCACAAGGCGCAGGCCGCGTCGCAGAACGCGCAATCGCCCTCCCGCCCCCCCTGCTTCGCGCCGCGACGCGCGCGTAGATGCGGCGAGGGATTCACATACGGCCCGTGCGCGGCCGTTTCTGCCTCAGCTCCCGCTTCCCGAGGCGACGGCCAGCACGGAAGTTTCGGGGGGTGATCACCAGGTCGTCTCCTGGCGGCTCCTTCCCTGGTGGGCTGGGGGTACATTCGCCCCCTTGATGCTGGGGAAAAGCATCGACAACGTCGTGAGATTCGCCCAGACTGGGAAAAAAACATTACCCCAGCAAGGCACCCTGATAGCGGCGAAGGTGAAGAGGCGGGTCGAGGAGGAGCTGGTTGGCTATACGGGACAAGGGTGGGAGCACGGCCATGTACACATAAACGAAATTGTGTACAAGGGATACTGGCCGTCTGGACCAAAAAACTAGCATTGAGGCGAGAGCACGATTGCCGCATTAATTGCCAGGACGTTTGAGTTGAAACGGCCGCCCGACCGTGCGGTCTAGGGCTACCCGTTCCGCCTGTGGGACTCGTCCGTGGTCCTTGACCATCTAACGAAAAGTTTTTGGGGAAATGGACGTAAACGTCCGGAACTCCGCGCGGATTTCTCAAATTTGCGCCAGGGCCCCCCTGGCGGCGCCTCCGGCCCAGCCCCTGGCGCGCTCCGCGCGCCAGGGAAGAGGGCCCAGCGCCGATCCAAGCATTCCGCGCGGACCTCTGGAAGGTTATGCTTATGACGTTTTCTGTCTATCCACCAGCGTTGGCCCCGCGCTTCTTATTGACCCACTGAGGCTAGTAGGGAAAAGCTGCTTTTGTCAGCGGCGATTCGGGTCCAAGATGCGGTCGAAGAAGCCGAGGGACGCACTGGAACCGAATTGGACACACAGGGGAGGAAAGCAAAAGGCGCGGGGGGAGGAGCAGGCCGCGGGCAGCGGAGCACGCTCAGACCGTGATTACCCCAAAATTGACTTGCTCGTCGAACCTACGACAAAGCCGTAGGCTGCTCCGCAGATCCGCGGAGAACACTCCACGCATTTGCCGCGGACCCGACAGAACAACGAACCCTTCTGGGGCAAATCCATTCTGCAGCCAATCTGATTACCTATATACCAGACCACCGCAACCCAACCCGGAGACCCGAATTTCGCGCGAATTTCGGGTTGGGGGGGTCCATGTTCCCCGACCCCCCCCCCACCGGAAATGGAGGGCAAATCGGGGCCTTCGGCTTGCGTTGGGGTGGTTTGGTGGGCGATGGCAACCTTCCACTCGAATGAGTATCGTTTAACCGATCCCCATCCCCAGCGGCGTGGCCTGGGCCCCACTGGCCGATTCATCCCCCCAGATGGGGATATGGGTCGTTTCCTTCGGGTTTCGAGGAGTGTGTCCACTGGGGTGACATTGTGGTGGGGGTCTCGAAAGGGATGGGGGTGGGGATGGGGGCCGGATAAACGATACTGAGAGTGAGGACACAATCCTGCCGTCGGGGCTCTGGGCACTGCGCGGCGCGGCGGGCGCGGAGCCGCGCGGCCCTCAAGGCGAGGCGGGCACCGGGGGCCGCGCCCGCAGGCACGCCCGAGCGCCCGCCCGAGCGCCCGCCCGAGCCCCCTCTGGGCATCGATTCACCGATCCCCATCCCCACTGGCGCTGCCTGGGCCCCTCTGGCCGATTCACCCCCCTGGATGGGGATACAGGCTGTTCCCTTCGGGTTTCGAGAGGCCTATCCCCCACTGGGGTGGCAAGGTGGTGGGGATTGGGACAGGTATCAGGATGGGTTTAAACGATACTGTCCCCTCCGCCGCTCCCGGCATCGCTCCGACGCGGAGGCGATCGGCCACTGGGCAGCAGGGGGGCCAGCACCGGATCGGGAAACCGGATCAAAGTCGAAATCCCGACGACGACGAGGACGACGAAGACGATGACGACGCCGAACGGCGACGAACGGCGGACGGCGGACGACCGAAGGGACGGGAGGGAGAGCGGAAGAAAATCTTCTCAGCACGAAGCTGGATCGGAATCTCGCCGATTCGAGCTGCCAGGATCGGAGAGCAGCGAATGGGTCCCCAGCAGGCCAGATCGGAAAAAGTCGGATCGGCAAGACGAGACGGATCGGTAAGGTTGCAAATGCGGCTTGATCGGGTCGTCCGGATCGATTCAATCGAAACGGGTCCTGCTGGGTAAGACTGTCGCGATCTGGGCCTGACCCGTCTGTTCGAGGGCCCTCCACCCCCCCCCCGGCCCTTAAATGAGCAAGGACGTGACAATAAAAATCACGACGTAATCCGCCGACCCTTTTGGGTTTATCGGCGTGTGAAATGTTTCCCCCTCCCCAAACCCCTCCCCCGAGAGCCCGGTCCTGTCAATTTGGAGGTCCCCTGGGATCCGGGTGAACGCATCCGGGAGGGCAGAGGGGCCCAAAACAAGGCCCCAAGGGCCCCAAGAGGCCCTTGGGGCGGTTCACGAGGGCCACGAGTCGCTGAAAGTTCGATCCAAAACGCCCACGCTGGCCTCCAGGCGCCCAAGAGGCCCCCAAGACGCCCCAAGAAACCCCTCAGAGGCGTCCCAAGATGGCATCCAGAAGCAACAATCGTCCCATTCCCTTTGGAAAACGTGCAAAACGTGCATTGTTAGCGCATTCGCCTCGTGGGCGTTCACAACGTCCCAGACGGCCCAAGAGGCCTTCAAGTTCGCCCCAAGGCGGGCCAAGAGGCCCCCAAGACTACCCAAAAGGGTCCCAAGATGGCCCAAAAAGCCCTTAAGACGGCCCAGGAGGGCCCGAGGACAGCCCCAAGAAGGGGCCCAGAGGGGGATCCCGAACGGCCATTTCGAGTCATCCACCCCAAGACGCCTCCGGGTTGCCCCAAGAAGCCCCCAACAGGCCTCCAGGGAGCCCCAAGATGGCCACAAAAAGCCCCCAAGAGGCCCTCAGGAGGCCCCCAAGAGATTCAAAAACTGCCTCCAAGACGCCCCCGAGACGCCTCCCGCAAGACCCCATCAGCCATCTGAGTGGCCTCAGACCCGCAACCCAGGCACGGTGGCGGGATGTGTCGAAGGCCTTCGATTATCATTCGTCGGGTTCTCTATACGTGGGTTCTCGCCTGTTTCCCCATGCATGCACGTCGAATACTGAGAAAGTCAGCCCAAGAGGCCCCAAAAACAATGCCCCCAAGAGGCCCCAATGAAGCCCCAAAAGAGCTCCAAGAAGCCCCCAAAAGGCGCACAAGAGGCCCTCAGGAGCAACACACAACAACCGCCAGTTCCTCAAGGGGTCGGCGGTGTGGCGTAAGCCCAAGAATCAAAATTACTGTTTCCCAGGGGAGGGCTGCCTGAGTCAGCCTGATTGCCGGTGCGGTGATCATGACACTCTCCGCCGGAGTTTGGCTCAATCCCACTAGCCCTCTGGGTGTAGGTGATCTAACGACATCTTTCACTCCTCTTCCAAAACCGCTCTTCCCTTCGGGGAGGGGTCCGCTCCCACTCCCCACCCTCAGGTTTCTGTTGGGGGGTTCGCGAGGTGTCAGATGCTCTTTCATCGCACAAAATGGCTCCAAGATGGCTGCCAAGATGACTCATAATAGACGAAGCTGGCTCAAGATTGCTTCCAACATGCTCCAAGAAGCCCAAAATACCGATCCACGACCGTTCGAAGTGCTCTCGGAGCCCCCCTAGAAACCCCCCAAGAAACCAAAATCCTTCATAAACCTTACGGAACATATTTGATGGTTGCCTTCTCGCCTTTTCACTTCCGATGCGCTTTTGAAGCCCCAAGATACCCCAAGATGGCCCAAGAGAGCCCCACGGGGTGGCCAAAGGGCCCCCAAGACGGCCCCAAGAGCACCCAAGATCGCCCCAAGAGCGATCCACGAGGCGATCTTGAAAGCCCCACAGGGGGGACCAACACAAGGAAACCCGCTCCTTTGATCGATAGCCTCCAAGATGGCCTCAAGCGGGCCCGCCAGGGCTCCCAAGAAGGCCCCAAGAGGGCCCCAAGAGAGCTCCTAGAGGGACCCAAGACGGCCCCGAGACAGCCCCAAGAGCGCCCAAGAGCGCCCCAAGAGCGTCCCACGAGGGCCCCAAGAGGCGGTTTGATGGCTCCTAGGGGGGAGCTGAATTGGAAGGAGGAGGAGGAGGAGAAGGAGGAGGAGGAGGAGGAGGAGGGGGGGAAGGAGGAGGGGGGGGGGAGGAGGTGGAGAGGAGAGGAGGATGAGGAGGAGCAGAGCAGGAGCAGGGAGGAGGAGGGAGGGAGGAGGAAGGAGGAGGAGGAGGAGGAGGAGGAGGAGGAGGAGGAGAGGAGGAGAAGGAGGAGGAGAGGAGGGAGGAGGAGGAGGAGAGGAGGAGGGAGGAGGAGGAGGAGGAGACCCCCCCACCTTTGATCAATGGACGCCAAGATACCATCAAGAGGCCCTCCAGGATTCCCAAGAGAGCCCCAAGAGGACCCAAGAGAGCCACACGAGGGCCCGCCGAAAGAGGGCACCGACGGAGCTCCAAGAGGACCACAAGAGGGCCCCAGCAAATACCCAAAGATGGCTCCAAGAGTATCCTTGCCCGCGTCGTCGTTATCCTCGCCTTCGTCCTCCTCGTTCTCGTCCCCATCCGCGTATTCCTCCTCCTCCTCCTCCTCCTCCTCCTCCTCCTCCTCCTCCTCTTCCTCCTCCTCATCATCGTCCTCTCCCTCCTCATCGTCCTCATCTATGTCTTAGTCCTCGTCCTCGTCCTTGTCCTCCTCGTCCCCCTCCTCCTCCTCCTCCTCCTCATCCTCCTCATCCTCCTCATCATCATCAGCATCAGCATCAGCATCACCATCATCATCATCGTCATCATCATCATCAGCATCATCATCATCATCATCATCATCATCATCATCATCATCATCATCATCATCATCATCATCATCATCATCACCATCACCATCACCATCACCATCACCATCATCATCATCATCATCATCATCATCATCATCATCATCATCAGCGGCAGCAGCATCATCACCATCATCATCATCATCAGCAGCATCATCATCATCAGTATCATCATCATCATCATCATCATCATCATCATCATCATCATCATCCTCATCATCATCATCAGCATCATCAGCAGCATCATCATCATGACCCTCCTCATCGTCCTGCTCCTCCTCCTCCTCCTCCTCCTACTACACCTCCTCCTCCTCCCTCTCCTCCTCATGCTCTCCGTCCTGGTCCTCGTCCGCGTCCTCGTCCTTGTACCCATCCTCCTCCGTCCTCCTCCAGCCTCCTCCTCGCCGTCTTCTTCGTCCTCGTCCTCGTCCGAGGTCCTCATCGATGCTCGTCTCCCTGCTCATCCTCGTCATCCCTCTCGTCCTCCTCCTCGTCCTCGTCCTCAACAATATCATCCTTCTCCTGCTCGTCCTCCTCCTCCGGTTCCTGCTCCTCCTCCTCCTCCTCCTCCTTCTCCTCTTCCTCCTCGTCATCCTCCTCGTCATCCCTCTCGACGTCGTACTACCCATCCTCGTCCTCCTCCTTCTCCTCCTCCTGCTCGTTCTCCTCCTCATCGTCCTCCTCGTCCTAGGGTCCTCGTCCTCATAAGATTCCTCCTCTTGCTCGTCCTCGTCCTCGTTCCTGCCCTCATCGTCGCCCTCTTCCCCCTCCTCATCCTCTTCCTCCTCATTTTCCTCCTCCTCCTCCTATTCCTCCTCCTCCTCTTCTTCCTCCTCGCATGTTCGTGTTATCATTCGTCTTCTTAGTGCTAGTTGTACTCATGTGTTTCGTTTTACTTGTTTTATCATTAGTGCTCGCAATAGTATGATCCGTATGATTAGTAGTATCATTGTTGGTCGTATTACTATTCGATTGGTCGTAGAAATATTGTTCACATCCCTATTATTAATCATCTGCTTATCCGTATTGGTATTCTTACTAGTCTCCTCAGTGATAGTAGTAGTAGTAGTAGTAGTAGTAGTAGTAGTAGTAGTAGTAGTAGTAGTAGTAGTAATAGTAGTAGCAGTAGTAGTAGTAGTAGTAATATGATCAGTAGTATTCGCATTCGTCCGATTAGTATTAGTCTTCTTGCTAGTATGAGTATGGTTAGTGTTGTTGATGATAGTCTTATTCGTGTTATTTGTATCATGTTTAGTCTTATCATTATTGTAGTTGCCCTCCACCTCCTCCTCCTCCTTCTCCTTCTCGTCCTCCTCCTCATCATCCTCCTCTTCCTCCTCCTCCTCCTTATCCTCCTGGTCTTCCTCCCCTCGCCCCCCCCCGCGCGCCCCGGGGATGGCCCAAAAAGATCATCCAATGCCACCCCCCTGCTCCCAACGATCTCTCTTTTCATGCTGGTTGCCCGCTGTGTTTCATTGTATGTGTCACTTCGTCCCCTTGTTTCCCGTCAGCTCTCATGGACATGGTTTCTGCACGGGCTGACGGGGACACGCGACGCGTGAAGAATTCTAGCATGGATCGTTGTGGCCCTTGCTCCGCGGCAGAAGCCAAGAGGCAATCGCAGCACCATGGTTCAAAATAGAACATATCTAGGCCACCGAGGCCAGAGACAAAACATCGGAAGTTGATGGCGGGGGGCCCGGAGCCACTACTCTGACAACCTGTACCCAAAAGGTGCTGGAGAGGTGCACCCTTCTCCGCCGCGCGTGTATTTCCCCCGCGTTGCCCTCGGGCTGGCCCTCATACAAGTGGAAGGTATCCGCTGGCCCATTTGAGGCCAACAGGCTGCATGGGCGAACCGATCCTGTTCCCTGCACAAGTTCCAGTTCCAAGGTGTATGTATAGATGGTTTATGTTTCGGATCCATTGTTGTAACGATTGAGATCCGCGCGAGGTGGGGGGCCGAAAATCAGCTGGCTACCACAAATTACACCGCATGTGCTCTCCACTAGCCACAACCCTTTCGTAAACTAAATGAAGATCGCTCTCCACAGCAAAATCCCTGACAACTTCCACCAGACTCGCGCTCCCCAAGCCACAGCCCATCGCAAATTACAGCAGGCTCGCGCGCCCCAGGCCGCAATCCCTCGTCGATTACTTTACATTCCCACAGGCCACAACCCCATTGGCCAAACCCAGCTGCAAATTGCAGCAGGCTCGCGCTCCTCAGGCCACAGTTACCCCAGCATCGCTCTCCCCAGGCTACGATTTCTTGCAGATTACACCAGGCTCGCGCTCCACAAGCCACAACCCCCTCTTTGTATCACGCCAGGCGCATGCTCTCCAAGCCACAATCCCCTGTACATTACCCCAGATTCAGGCCCCCAATGAGGCCAGGCTCGCGCTCCCGAGCCACAATCCTTTGTAAATGATCTCCCGCTTGGGGGCCCTGAAAGCATAATCCCACATGACTTACGCAAGAGTCACGCTCCACAAACCACTACACCTTGTAATTTGCAATAGAGACGCGCACCCGAGGCCACCACCCCTCACGAATCATCAAAGACGCCCACAACGAGCCAACCAGCAAACGGCCCGAATCGACTGCCAAGTGGCAGTTTAGACAACAGGACAACAGGCCAATCGGCCGAGTTGCCAGCCAACCAACCGACAAGAGAACCTATCAACCTACCAAGCAAGCGTTGCCATGCAAGCCATCTGAGGGGCCAGCGGCAGAGGGCGAAGCCCTTTAGATCCGGCCGCTCCCGCCCGGCGGGTTGGGCCGTGCGTGACCTCTCTGACACAGTGTCTGGCACAGTCTTTGGCCCCCTTCTCCAGTGCCTGGTCAAAAACCTCCTGAAAGTCCCTCCGAGGGGGCCCCACTCTGCCGCCGGCCCCACTCTGCCGCCGGCCCCCTTCAAGGTCTCAAACGGCCCGGGGACGACCCAAGGGCGCCCCAAGCCGGTCCAAGAGAGTCCCGAGCAGTCCAAGAGAGCCTCCAGACGGTTCCAGATCGCTCCAAGACGCCCAAGATGGCCTCCAGACGGCCCAAGACGCCTTCAAGACGGCCCAAGAGGGCTCCAAGAGCACCCCCAAGACAGCCCCGAGAAGCAAAAATCATTGATTTTCCAGTGGTTTTTGAAGGATTTTCACGTTCACGCCATTTCGGCTTACCCACGCTCCACGACGGCCCAAGAGGCCCCCAAGATCGCCCCAGGACGGCCCAACAGGCCCCCAAGACGGCCCCAAGACAGCCCAAGAGGGCCCCAAGACCGCCCAAGAGGCCCCCGGGACGGCCCAAGAGGGGCCCCAGGATGGCCCCAAGAGGAGGCCCAGAAGGGGTACCCGAATGAACATGTCGAGCTTTCGGCTCAAGAGGCCCCCAGGAGGCCCTCAGCGGCCCCCTGGAGGCCCCCAACAAACCCCAAAAGAGCCCCAAGAGGCCCCAAGAGGGCCCCCAGAGGTCTCCAAGAAGCCCCTGGGACGCCTCCAAGAGGCCCCTAAACTGCCCCGCAGAAGCCCCCGAGAGCTGTCCGAAGAGACTCCTGCAAGCGTCCATGAGGACTCTGAGCCACAACCCAGGCAAGGTGGCGAGACTCAAGAGGCTCCCAAGAAGCCCCCAGGAAACCCACAAGAGGCACTTAAACTCCCCCCAGTAGCCCCCGAGAGCCCACTCGAGAGAGCCCACGAAGCGTCCATGAGGACTCCGAACCGAAACCCAAGCACGGTGGCGGGATGGGCCGACGGCCAATTGATCCGCCGCCCCCTGTGGTCTTGCCACAGGGGTGCACGGCGTGCTGGACGAGTCAGGTTTTGGTTTTGGTTCTTTTTCTAAAAGAACTCCCCAGTGGGCTTCGGCCCGTCCCGCCGGCCACCCGCAAGTTTCCGAAAATCCGTCTGTCAATGCCTTTGTTGCCCCAACTTGGCCCAAGATGGCCTCCAAGACGGCCAAGATGGCCCAAGATGGCCTCCAAGATGCCTCCAAGACGGCCAAGATGGCCTCCAAGACGGGTAAGATGGCTCCAAGATGCCTCCAAGACGGCCCAAGATGCCCTCCAAGACGGCCAAGATGGCCCCAAGATGCCTCCAAGATGGCCCAAGAGGCCTCCAAGACGTTCTCCAGGAGAGCCCGAAGAGGCCAAAATCATTGGTTTTCCTTAGGTTTTTGAAGGTTTTTTGCGTTTTCTTCTTTTCGGCCTTCCGACGGCCCAAGAGGCCCCCAAGATCGCCCAAGAGGCCTCCAAGAAGGCCCTATGACGGCCCAAGGGCCCCCCAAGACGGCCCCAAGAGCGCCCCAAGACGGCCCAAGAGGCCTCCAAGACGCCCAACATGGCCTCCAAGACGGCCCTGAAGCGCCCCAAGAGGGCCCCAAGACGGCCCAGAGAGGCCCCCAAGACGGCTCCAGACGGCGTCAGACGGACCAGGAACGCCCTAAGACGGCCAAAGAGACCCCCAGGAAGCCCCCAAAGGCCCCCAAGAGGCCCAAGGAGGCCCCCAAGATGCCTCCAAGAGGCCTCGAAGAGGCCCCCAAGAAGCCCCCAACAGACCCCAAGGGTGCCCCAAGAGACTCCTAACAACCCTCATCCTCCTACTCTATTTCTTCCTCTTCCTCTTCCTGTTCATAATCATTCTCTCCCATGTGTTCCCCGAAAGCTTTCCAAACCGACTCGGGGAACTCATGGTCCGATAGCTTGGCCAAGCTCTAATCCAACTTTCGGCCACATCGGCGTCTCCAAAAAGGCAGGGGGCAGCGGTGATTCGCCGTAGGCGTCTTCGATACATGGCATACGCACCGCGTCACGACGTTCGATGCTGCGCACCACTTCGACAAACTCCCAGGGAGCGGCCGGTGATGCGCCGCCGGCGTCCTCGATCCGGCCGCTCCCGCCCTGCGGGTTGGGCCGTGCGAGACCTCTCTGACACAGTGTCTGGCACAGTCTTTGGCCCCCTTCTCCAGTGCCTGGTCAAAAACCTCCTGAAAGTCCCTCCGAGGGGGCCCCACTCTGCCGCTGGCCCCCCCCCCTCAAGGTCTCAAACGGCCCGGGGACGACCCAAGGGCGCCCCAAGCCAGTCCAAGAGAGTCCCGAGCAGTCCAAGAGAGCCTCCAGACGGTTCCAGATCGCTCCAAGGCGCCCAAGATGGCCTCCAGACGGCCCAAGACGCCTTCAAGACGGCCCAAGAGGGCTCCAAGAGCACCCCCAAGACAGCCCCGAGAAGCAAAAATCATTGATTTCCCAATGGTTTTTGAAGGATTTTCACGTTCACGCCATTTCGGCTTACCCACGCTCCACGACGGCCCAAGAGGCCCCCAAGATCGCCACAGGACACGGCCCAAGAGGGCCCCCAGACCGCCCAAGAGGCCCCCGGGACGGCCCAAGAGGGGCCCCAGGATGGCCCCAAGAGGAGGCCCAGAATGAACATTTCGAGCTTTCGGCTCAAGAGGCCCCCAGGAGGCCCTAAGAGGCCCCCTGGAGACCCCCAACAAACCCCAGGATAGCCCCAAGAGGCCCCAAGAGGGCCCCAAGAGGTCTCCAAGAAGCCCCTGGGACGCCCCCAAGAGGCCCCTGGAGCGTCACGACGTTCGATGCTGCGCACCACTTCGACAAACTCCCAGGGAGCGGCCGGTGATGCGCCGCCGGCGTCCTCGATCCCGCCGCTCCCGCCCTGCGGGTTGGGCCGTGCGAGACCTCTCTGTCAGAGTGTTTGGCACAGTCTTTAGCCACATTCGCCAGTGCCTGGAGGCCCCACTCTGCCGCCGCCCCCCCCCCTCCTTCAAGGCCCGGAACAGCCGGTGGACGACCCAAGAGCGCCCCAAACTGGTCCAAGAGAGCCCCTAGACGGTCCAAGAGAGCCTCCAGACGGTTCCAGATCATTCCAAGACGCCCAAGATGGCATCCAGACGCAGCAAGACGCCTCCGAGACGCCCCAAGAGGCCTGCCAGAGCACCCCCACGAGAGCCCCAAGAGACAAAAATCCTTGATTTGTCGGTGGTTCTGGAAGGATTTTCGCGCTCTCGCCATTTCGGCTGACCGATGCTCTAAGACGGCCCAAGAGGCCCCCGAGATCGCCCCAAGACGGCCCAACCAGCCCCCCAGAGAGCTCCAAGACAGCCCAAGAGGGCCCCAAGACGGCCCAAGAGGCCCCAAGGACGCCCCAAGAGGGGCCCCAGGACGGCCCCAAGAAGGCAGCCAGAGGGGGAACCCGAATGAAAATTGCGAGCTTTCGGTCCCAAGAGGCCCGCAGAGGCCCCCGGGAGGCCCCCAAGAGGCCCCAAGAGAGCCCCAAGAGGCTCCCAAGAAGCCCGCAGAGGCCGCCGAGAGCCATCTTGCGAGACCCCAAGAAGCGACCATGAGGACTCCGACCCAAAACCCACGCGTCACGACTTTCGATGCTGCGCATCACTTCGGTAAACTCCCAGGGAGCGGCCGGTGATGCGCCGCCGGCGTCCTCGATAAACGCGAGACCTCTCTGACAGAGTGTTTGGCACAGTCTTTGGCCCCCTTCTCCAGTGCCTGGTCAAAAACCTCCCTGAAAGTCCCTCCGAGGGGGGCCCCACTCTGCCGCTGGCCCCCCCCCCGCTTCAAGGTCCGGAACGCCACGGGGACGACCCAAGAGCGCCCAAAGCTGGTCCTAGCGAGTTTCGAGCAGTCCAAGAGAGCCTCCAGACGGTTCCAGATCGCTCCAAGACGCCAAAGATGGCCTCCAAACGGCCCAAGACGCCTCCAAGACGCCCCAAGAGGCCTCCAAGAGCAACCCCAAGACAGCCCCGAGAAGCAAAAATCATTGATTTCCCAATGGTTTTTGAAGGATTTTCACGTTCACGCCATTTCGGCTTACCCACGCTCCACGACGGCCCAAGAGGCCCCCAAGATCGCCCCAAGACGGCCCAAGAGGCCCCCAAGGGGGCTCCAAGACAACCCAGGAGGGCACCAAGACGGCCCAAGAGGCCCCCGGGACAGCCCAAGAGGGCCTCAGGACGGTCCCAAGAGGGGGCCCAGACGGGGAACCCGAACGGACATTTCGAGCCTTCGGTCCCAAGAGGCCCCCAGGAGGACCTAAGAGGCCCCCAGGAGGCTCCCAAGAAGCCCCAAGAGGCCCCCAAGAGCCCCCAAGAGGGCCCCAAGAGGCTCCCAAAAAGCCCCCAGGAGGCCCACAAGAGGCCCCTAAACTCCCCCGCGGAGAGCCCCGAGAGCCTTCTCGAGAGACCCCAAGAAGCGACCATGAGGACTCCGACCCAACACCCAAGCACGGTTACGGGATGGGCCGACGGCCATTTGATAGCTGGCATACGCGCCGCGTCACGACTTTCGTCCCAAGGAGCGGCCGGTGATGCGCCGCCGGCGTCCTCGATAAACAGCGATTTCATGATCTGGTTCGCGGCGTAGGTCCCCAGCCCTCGGCCCCCTTCTCACAACCACGCTCTTCGCCCAGTTGTTTCTCCTGCGGTCCTGGGGCCCAATACGGGTCTCCTCCTGCCATCAGTGCGTTTGGCCATTCCAGCCAGGTCGTCGTCAGCGGAACGAGCGGGGTCGTCGTCGTCGTCGTCGTCGGGAGGGAGGGAGGGAGGGTCGGCTGAGCGAACCCCCACGGGCGGCGGGTCGGGCGGGCGGGTCGGGCGGCGGGCGAACTAACGGACAGGTCGGGCGGGAGGGTCGAGCGAGCGGGCCTTCCGGGAATGCTCAAACGCACTAACTCACTGACGCCCTCCAGAGGCCCAATTTGAGGCACACAAGAGCGCCCGTCGCTATTTGTTCCCTGGCAGGGCGGAGAAGTGTTTGGAATCTGCCCCTGTGCAGGGGTGCACTCTGGCAAAGATCTCGAGGCGGATCTAGCCGTGGCGACGTGGGCGCCCCTGGGAGCCCCCACCCACCCAAAAAAACACAAAGGGTCCCAAATCATCGACACTCAACCCTCGTCGTCGTTCCCCGTCCGATCGCAACTGTTCCATTTTCCGCCCCTGCGACGCGGAGCCTGGGATGCCACCAGGCACCATTCCAGGCATCATGCCGGGCAACATGCCTGCCGGGCGCACGGTGCGCATAGGAGTAGGAAGGGAGAGGGGAGAGAGGGAGAGTAGATGATGCGTTCATACATACTTCATGCTCAAGTGCCACTCCGGGAACTCAAAGAAATTTCTCGTCGCCACGACTTGATTACCCTCGGAATTCTGGTCGGAACGCACATGTGGGTCTGAGTGGCGATTTTTGCCTCCTCGGCCCAAACTTATAACGATTCGAAAAATCGAGCGAACAAAAACTCCTGCCTCGGTAACCAGCAAGCCGTTCCAGGCCCTCGGACCGCAAAAAATCAGCCCAGGACCAAAAAGCAGAGTCCTGGGGATGGGGTCGAGGAGTCTGGGTGCTGGCGACTCGAAGACCAACACTTAATGCGGGCATGATCTTCCCACTGCAACCCTTATAAAACGGGTTCGTGTCGCGGCGAGCTGCGCGCTGGCTTCCGACACCGCGAGGGTCGCTCAGCCCCGAACGATCGCGGCCACTGATAACGCGGATCGCTCGATGTCGGCCGGTTCCACACCGCTGGCGGCGTTCAACCTTGAACGCCCGCGCTGGGTCTCTGGTCGCCGCCGCGTCCACCTGGCGCGAACCTGCC
>CAUYUJ010002358.1:37489-57489 GCA_963575745.1 Prorocentrum cordatum
CCTCCTCGTCCTCCTCCCCCTTCTCCTCCTCCTCCTCCTCGCCCTCCTCCTTCCTTCCTCCCTTCCCTTTCTTCCGTCCTTCCTTCCTTCTTTCCTTCCATCCTTCTCCTCCTCCTCCGCCTCCTCCTTCTCCTCCTGCTCCTCCTCCTGTTCCTCCTTTCTCCTCCTCCTCCTCTTCCTCCTCCTGCTCCAGAGGACCCTTGAGGCCGAGAGCGGCCAGGGAAGATGTTTCTCCTCGGCCCCCGCCTCCCCAAGACATCTAGCGGTCCGAGCTGTTCGATGCCTACTTCCCTGGACCTCTCGACCCCTCCCCAGCAATCGGGTGCGCCGACCAGGGGAGACAAGACGATGGAGGTTGGCGCATCATGACTCGAAGCATGGGCGCGGAGGCAAGGAGGCCAGGGAGCATACTGCGTAAAGAAAAGGGGGCGTGACTCTGTGAGACGTACGCCTCCGGTCATATATCCATACGCACGGCACGTTGTATATGTATATATACATATGTGTGTGTTAGGATATATGTATGCATAGATATGTAAATATATGGCTATGGAAATGGATATATGTATGTATGCATCTATACGTGCATATGTATAGGTGTGTGGATGTGCATATGTTCATGTATATGTTTATGCAAATGGCTATGTAAATGTAAATGTATATGTGTACGCTTGTGCAACTGCCAATACAAGTGTATAGTATAGGGGTATGCATGTATTTATGTATGTGTACATGTGTATGTATATGTATGTGAGGTTGCATATGTACGTGCATGGTTATGTATATGCATATATGTGTGTGCATATGAATGTTTATGTATATGTGTATGTGATTGAATGTGTGTATGGATATGTACGAGTATACTGTTGTGAGAATGTGTGTATATATACGTACATATCTATATATATATATATATATGAGAGAGAGCGTGATCCACCGCCGCTTTACTATGGAAAACTCCCAACCTTTTCCTCCTGAACCCGGGGGTCGCCCCCCCCCCCACTCCGAAAATCCCCCCCCCTGCCCCCCCCCTCTCCCCCGGCAAAACCCCCCCTTCCCCTACCCCCTCCCCCCCCCCCTCCCCCTCGAAAACCGAGGGGGGGTCACTACCGGTTCGAACCCCTCCCCCCCCCCCCCTCCGGATCCGGAAAACCGGGGGGGGTCACTACCGGTTCGAACCCCCCCCCCCCCTCGAAAACCGGAGGGGGATCACTACCGGTTCGAACCCCTCCCCACCCCCCCACTCACCGCCAGCAAACGACTCCCGGTCCCTACCACCGTCCGCATCACATCCTCCACTGTTGTTCCCAGCACCACTGTCCTCACCACCACTGTCCCCACTGTGTCCCCACCAGTGCCCCCACCACTGTCGCACTGTCCCCACTGTCCCCACCACTGTTCCCACCACGGTTCCACTCTCCCCACTGTCTCCACGGCCCCAACCACTGCCCGACTATCCCCACTGTCCCCACTGTCCCACTGACTCCTCCGCTGTCCCACTGAGCTGTCCCACTGTTCCCACCACTGTCCCCACTGTCCCCACCACTGTCCCCACTGTACCTCTGTCCCATTGTCCCACCGCCGTCCTCGCCACCGCCTTCACCACTGTCCCCACCACCATTGTACCCTCCACTGTCCCACTGTTTCCACCTCATTCCCACTGTGCCCACACCACTGTCCCCACCACCACCGTCCCCACCACTGTCCACTGTCCCCCCTGTTCCCACCATTGTCCCCACCACTGTCCCCACCACTACCGGCCCTCTACTGCCCCACTGTCCCACTGTCCCCACCACTGTCCCGCTGTCCCCTCACCACTGTCCCACCAACACCGTCCCCACCTCTGTCCGCACCCCCACTCGGTTTTCGAGGGGGGGGGGGGTCGAACCGGTAGTGACCCTCCCCCTTTTCATGATGAGCTGGGGGGGGGGGGGAGGGGTTCGAACCGGTAGTGACCCCCCCGGTTTTCCGGAGGGGGGGGGGGGAGGGGTTCGAACCAGTAGTGACCCCCCCCCGTTTTCCGCCAACAGCGGTAGAACACGCTCTTTCATATATATATATATATATATATATACTGTATATGCATATGCATGTGTGCACGTATATGTACATGTACATGTATATGCGTTTGCATACTGTTGTGTGCGCATGTGTACGTGCATGTGTGTCAATGTGTGTAAATGTATATGTATGTATATGTGTGCACATGTATATGTAAGTGCATGCAGTTGTACAAAGGTATGAATAATGAATACACGCATCGGAAGTATAAACATACAGACATACATACATATAGACGTACAGACATACAGGCATGCAGGCTTACAAGCAAAATGACGTACAGACATACAGGCATGATGATATACAGACATACGGCCACGCAGTGAGCTGACGAGGGTTGGGCGACGGCTATAGATAAGATTATAATCCGAAGACGCTACGGGATGACGTAGTAAACAGCCCTTCCCTGAGCACAGAGGTCTCCAGGAGGACGAAAAGGAGGACGAGGGGGGGCGGCCTGGAGGTCGAGAAAGGGAAGAAGAGTCCAGAAGCATGACGGCGACGAAGACGACGGCAGAACGGCAAGGAGGGACAGGCGCAGAAGGAGAAGCAGCGCCTCTGAAGACGAAAAGAAAAAGGAGGACAGAGAGGAGGGGCCAAGGTGCCTCTCGTCCACTCGTGCACCTCCGAATGGCCTGCGGCCCATCCTGCCACCGTGCCCGGGATGTTGGTCAGAAACCTCTTGGATGCCTGTTGGCGTCTTTCGGGAAGCCTCTGGGCAACTGCCCCCTTGGGGGCAGTCTGGGGGTTTCTTGGGGCCTCTCTTGGGTCGCTTTGGAGCCTTCGGGTCCTCTCGGGGGGTTCTTGGGGGCCTGCGGACGGTCTCAGGGGTCCGATCCGGTTTAAGGGCTTGACGTATTTTCAAACCTTGACGTATGAAAACTGAAAGGAACAGCCACCGTGCGTGCCCCTCGTCCACGTGTGCCATCCTGGTCGACTTCTGCCCATCCTGCCACCATGCCTGGGTTGTTGGCGTGGGGCCTCTTGGACGTCTGTTCGGGTCCCTTGGGAAGCCTCTGGGCAGCCTCGCGGAGGTAGTTTTGACGCCCCCTGGGGGCTCCCTTGGGGCTGTTGGGGGCCTCTCGGGTCACCTAAGGGAAATTTGTGGGGGCCTGCTGGTGGTCTTCGGGGTCTTCTTGGGGTGGAGCACGTCGGGGCACGGGTACGCTGCGATCGCCACAGTATGCGCGCGAGCACCAACATGTGGGGTGGGGGTCCAGGCCCTGCTCCCCTACATACGATCGCCACCGGCTCCCAAGGAGGGGGGGGGCCTGGTCAACGCCCGTCACGCGCCAGAGGATGAAAACAACAAACAAACAAAAAACTCAGACCTGGCACGCCTGGATCACAGTGTCACAGGGCCCCGATTCGGGGCCCCAAAACCGTGTGGTGGCGGATCGCGTGGTGACCTCGGAATCCCCGACGACCTGACCGCGCGGTCTGTCACTTCGCTGACTTGGGACCTCGGAGGCCCCAGTCGCCAGGGACTTCCTCGGAGAACAGCCCGAGTCCCAAAACCGTGCGGTGAACCCGAACGAACCCCCGCCGTTTGGGGGCACCCGCGCCAACGGCGCCCGGTAACTGGCGCGTCACGGTCGTCACCCGTGCCAACCCCCCTGAGCGGCCCTCAACGGTAACGATCGTACGAGGGCGTACGAGGGGGTGGGGGGGCTGCACCCCCCCTCCACATGCTGGTGCTCGCGCGCACACTGTGGCGACCGCAGCGCGCCCCGGCCCCGACGTGCCCCGCCCAGCCCCAGCCAGAGGCCTCCCAGGTGGGGTCCGAGCAGATGGGGTCGGAGGATCGCGCCGCATCGCCGATGCAGCGGCGACGTCGGCGATGCATCGGCGCCATCGGCGTGAAGAAAATCGGGCTCAACATCGAGCCGCATCGGCGATGCATCGGCGATGTGGCGCGATCCTCCGACCCCGTCTACTCCAAGACCCATCTTGGAGGCCTAGCCAAGCGCTACTGTCACGCGAGGCCCCAAGCCCCCCCCCAAAGCCCGACCGCGCGGCGTGGCCACCGCATCGCCTGCGGGTCCCCGACCCGAGCCGGCTGCAGCAGCTGCCCCCCGAGGCCAGCGGGCGGGGGCGGCGCGGAGGGCGGCCCCGCCTGGCATCATCCCTGGCACCATGCCTGGCATCATGCCTCGGAGAGCGAGGGCGCAGGAGGAGGGAGGAGGGAGGGGGAGGAGGAGGAGGAGGAGGAGGAGGAGGAGGAGGAGGAGGAGGAGGAGGATTAGGCGGCGGCGGCGGCGGAGGAAGGGCGAGGGCTCCAGCTGGATAAGCAGACAAGTCTGTGGCTCCGAGCTGCGAGGAGGAGGGGTAGGGGGAGGGGGAGTCTGTACCTCCCTCACTCTTGTTGTAGTTTACGTTCTTACCGTCTTTTTTATTCATGATGATGGGTATGGTCGTGTTCCCCCTCCTCCCTCACAGGCTGCTTGCTTAGTTACTCTATGCCCTTCTGGGCGCCTGGTCTTTTTCAATGTCGTTGTGCCCTGCTGCATGCCCGCGCTTACTTGCAGTCTAACGTGTTGGCCACTGCGCCTAAATTGGTTTCGTTCCACGCCGTGTTCCCTACCACCTGGATCCTATTGCCCCCAGTCGATCTAAGTTTGCCGAATTAACATCGAGGAGGAGGAGGAGGAGGGGGCGGAGGAGGAGGGGGCGGGGGAGGAGTAGGAGGCTGAGTACCTTGCAGTGTCGTGTGTTTTGGTCTGACTTGGCCGCAGGAGTCGTGTCCCCAGGGGCGGGCGCCCAAGGAGCCGCTCCGCACATGCCGGCGTGAGGCTGGCGGTGCGGAGGGCGGAGGTCCTGGGCCTCGTCGCTCGTTCTCGCGCCCCTCCCGCTTCTGCTTCCCCCTGTTCCCCTGTCGCCCTCCCTGTTCCCGCTGCGTGTGAGTGCTGGTGGGATCTTTCGAGGATCTGCGTGCCCAGGAAAAGGATGGAAAAAGGAGAGGAGGGGGGAGACAGAAAGAGAGAATCGCACAGGCACTGCCTGTAGAGGCGCCTCATACAAGGGGTCCAAGAAGATGGGGTCGGAGGGTCGCGCCGCATCGCCGATGCATCCCCGATGCATCGGCGACGTCGGCGATGCATCGGCGATGCATCGGCGATGCGTCGGCGATGCGGCGCGATCCTCCGATCCCATGTGCCAGGACCCCACCTGGGAGGCCTGGAGCGTGAGGCTCGAACCGAGCTCGGACTGGAGCTGGGCAGATCGCAGGCCAGCCTCGGACCGCAGAAGCAGAACGCCAGGCCGGAGCCGGCAGCGCCGGGGGCACGATCCTCTTGGGCGAAGACTGCCCCAGCCCTCGCGGTGTGGCTGTAGCCCGCAGGTGTCTGGGAACCGCCCGAAACGAGCGCCCGGCTCCTGCTGGTTCAACAAAAACCTCTTATTCGAAGATGTGGGCGGCGGCGCGGGCCGGCGGCCTCGCGACCGTCGAGCCGGGCCAGCTGCCTCCCAGCAGCCGTGAAGCTCGCCAGCTCAGCTGCTGCCGGCGAGCTCCTGGATGTACGTGATGTCGTCCCACGGGTGGCGGTACAGCGGCTGCTTCAAGCGCAGCTGGTCCAAGTAGTGACCGATAAAGCCGATGGAGCGGCCAAGCACGAACAGTCCATTCAGGCAGCCGAAGCTCATCAGCTCGTCGCACTCCTCCCTCGAGAAGGCGCCACAAGACCTGATCATGTCTACGAAAGAGACGGCAATGCAGCCGTCGACGTTCAGGATGAGGTTGGCGCGCTTCCGCGTCGTGATCTGCTCCACCGCCAGCGCGAAGTCCAAGATCGGGGTCGACTTGAAATGCTTTTTCGCGTACTCCTTGATCAGGACCACGCGCATGTCCGGGTTGGCCAGGGACTTGATGCGGTGCCCGATGCCCATGACGAGCTGGTTGTTCTTCTTGCACCTGTCGATGAAGTCCTTCGGGGTGACGCCGCTGTCGTAGGCATCGCTGAACATCTTCGCGGCGTCGTCAAGCGCCCCGCCAAAGCGTGGGCCGATGGTGAGCAGGCCGCTGCAGAGAGCCGACACCAGGTCCTTGCCCGCGCGCGCGGTCACGATGGTGTTGTGCGCGCCGCTGACGGCGGGGCCGTGGTCGCCGGTGACCATGAGGATCCGCCGACCACCAAGTATCTACGGCGCGTGGCACTGCTGCCCCTCCCCACACCCCTCCCCCAGGAGCTCCGTCCGGCCGGTTCGGAGACGGGGGGGGCTCAGAAGTGCCGGTGGTGCTGACAGCCCCGGCCGCCCCAGACCTGCTCCCAGAAGAGCAACACATGAATCGACTTCGAGAAGACACGTATGGTCTCGGCATCCGCGGGCTCTGGGGGGCCGGCGGTGTGGCGTAGGCCAGTAGATCCGCCTGCCCCCTTGTGGGGCCACCAGGCTGTAGGGCGAAGGTTCGCAGTTTCCTGTGCCAGTTGCAGCTTCCAGTTTCCACTGCAAAATTTCTGCTTCTTGCTGCTTACTGTTCCTGGTTGATGGACCGCGCGAGGGGGGAGGCCCAAAACGGGCACTTTTACCACGCCCTGAGCGTGTGCTCTCTTGCTGGGAGCGGGGCGTAGCGGAGCGGAGCGGCCAATAATCCGTCCGGCGGGACGGCTCCGTAGTGGGCTTCGCGCACGGAGAGGCCGTACATGTGCGCGGTACTGTGAGACCGTGGACACACGCACAAAGGAAGAGAGGGACGCACGACAAGCGAGGCCGGGAGGCGGAGGAAAAGGAGAGGGAGGGACGAACGACGAGAAGGGCGACGGCGGGCACGCGAGCGAAAAGGCTCACGCAGATCGGCGGGGTCAGAGTCCAAAAACACATGGGATTTGCTACATTTCTGAAATTCGGTAGCACCCCTCACCCACATCGGCGGGATCAGGGTCCAAAAACACATGAGATTGGCCACATTTCTCATATTTGCTGGCACCCCTCACGCAGATCGGCGGGGTCAGGGTCCAAAAACACATGGGATTGGCCACATTTCTTACATTCGGTGGCACCCCTCACGCAGATCGGCGGGGGCAGGGTGCAAAAACACAAAGGATTTGCTACATTCCTAAAAGAAATCGGTGGCACCCCTCTCGCAGATCGGCGGGGTCAGGGTCCAAAAACACATGGGATTGGCCACATTTCTTACATTCGGTGGCACCCCTCACGCAGATCCGTAGGGTCAGGGTGCAAAAAAACAAAGAATTTGCCACATTTCTGAAATTCGGTGGCACCCGTGACGCAGATCCGTAGGGTCAGGGTCGAAAAACAAACAGGTCCAGACACTGCTTCACGGCGGCGCCCAGACCTCATGACTTAGCTTTTGCATCTCCCATTATCCGAGACAGGAGGCCGGCGGCATGGCGCGAAGCCCTTACGGATCATCTCGATGAACTTGGTGCACGCCGGGGGCAGCTGGCGGCGAAACCACAGCAGCGACAGAACCCCGCCGATGCCCAGCTCCTGGGCGAAGACCTCGGTGATCGTCACGCCGCAGTACTTCAGTTCCTCGCCGCGGTCGTCCGCAATGGAGGAGATGAAGTTGGCCGGCTTGCGCACCATGCCCAGCTTCTTGGCCCACGTGTAGTCCATGGGCACCTGGGGGGTCTCGCCCTCAGGCGTCTCCACGATCACGCCCTGCAGCACAAGGTCTGTGTACACCTGAAGGACGATCAGAAGCGGGTCTTAAGCGAGGAGGCATGGCGACCTTGTGCCGCGTCTTGCGCGGGCAGCCAGCGCGGCACGCTACATTGGAAACGAGGGCGCTTACGCGCGGCCTTACGATGGAAGGTGACCCGCGAATGCTGGCGCAATCGACCCCGTTTTCCTCCGCCGCCCTCCTGGGAGATCAGCTCCGGCAGCTTGTCGAAGGAATCGGGTACGCAGATGCCCGCCTCCCTCATGGCCCGGTTCTTGGCGGCCGCCGTCTGTGTGTCGCCGCGGGCCTGGGCGCCAGCGTGGCCGAACTGCACCTCGGTTGCGAAGCAGGATGCGCACGTGCCTCGGGCAGGTGGTAATGGGAGGTGACCTAGGTGACGGGTAAAGGGCCCCTTCGGGGCCCTTTCCCCACCACCCATTTAGGTCACCCCCCATTGCCACCCGCCCGAGTGCCCACGCACCAGGCGATGACCGGCTTGGTGATGCGGCCGCTCTTGACCGCATCGATGAGGTCGTACTCGTCGATGCCGCCAACCTCGCCGAGGAGCAGGAGCGCCTTCGCGCCGGGGTCGTCCTGGTAGCGCAGGAAGTGGTCCAGGAAGCGGCTGCCCGGGTACCTGTCGCCGCCGATGGCGACGCCCTCGTACACGCCGTCGGTGCAGCGGCAGATCATGTTGTTGAGCTCGTTAGACATGCCTCCCGACTTAGAGACGTAAGCGATGGAGCCCGCGCGGTACAGACGCGACATGACAATGTTATCCAGCATGCCACCCGTGTTGCCGATGCGCAAGCAGCCAGGCTTGATACCGCCAACCGTGGCAGGGCCGATCATGCCGATGCCCTTGGCCTCGGCCGCCTTGATGAGCAAGAGGCTCTGCTGCTCCGGCACACCCTCGGCGATGATGGCAACAGTCTTGACGCTTGGGTACTCCATCGCCTCCATGGACGTCTCATAGACCGAGCGGAAGGACGCAAAATTGACGAAGACAGAGACGGCTGGGTGCTTCTCGCAAGCCTCCTTTGTTGTCGTGTACACGGGCATCAATATTTCCTCGGTGCCCCAGTAGAATTTCACGTAGTGGTTTCCGGAGAAGGGGAAAACCATTGCGGAGACAGAGGGCTTCTTACGCTTACACATGTAATCGAAGTCAAGCATGCCCTGGACTGCTCGGTTCTGCATGCCGTATACGATGCAGGTTGTGTCGGCTGTAGCTGTGACAATGGTGTGCTTCGACGCAGGTGGCGCTGGCTTCTGTGTGTTGGACTTCTTGTCCTTCATATCAACCATCTTGCGCACAGGAGGGCCGCATGACGCGCTCAGATCGGGCTCTTCCTGCACCGGCGCGAGTCCGAGCGCCATGGGGATGATGGCCGTGATGTGCGTCTCTGGGCCGTAGACCCTGATGCCGAGGCCGAGCTTCTCGCTGGCCACCTTGACCTTGCGCAGTCCCTCCACGTAGTTCGGACCAGCACGGCGGATCCAAATCTGGATGTTGTGTTCCTTGATGTCATCCGCGTAGTGCTGCAACGCCTGTATGAGACCTGTGAAGGTGGCCGCGACGTCAGTGAAGTTGGCGATGCCGCCGCCGATGATCAAGATCTTGCCCTCAGGATGCTTGTACTTCAACATCAGCGAAAACAATGTCTTCGCATACACAAAGGTCTCTTGGGTCGACGGGGCGCCAGAGTACTCACCGTAATTCGCGAGTTCGCTCCCCATGCCATAATCTGCTACTGTGTCGGCGTACACCACGGACGCACTGCCACCCGCCACCATCGTCCAGACGCGGCCCTTCTCGTTCAGGATGGTCAGCTTCAAGAGGCACCCGTCTTGCCGTCCATGTCGCGAATGAGCGCCTCCTCGGCGTAGGCGGCGCGGCCGAAAGGTGGCGGCCAATCAACCTCCCCCCACTTCTGCGCCACCAAGAAATTGGCAGTCTCATCTATCTTCGCGGCCATGTCCAAAGGCACCACTGTGTTGTCTTCCAACATCACCAGAGGATTGGTTTCTAAATACGCGAAGTGCAAGTCCTTGTAGAATATGTAGAGACTCAAAATGAAAGACGTCAAGCTGGCTTGTTTCGAAGCAAGCACCTTCGACAGTAGACTGGCGGTGACCTTCTTGTCGTCGATTCCCTCCCCGATCGGTATCTGGAGATGCTCGGCCTTCGAGTCTACGTCCCCGACGTCAACACCTCCCTCGTGGTAGAATAGGATTTCGTCGTAGTAACGCACAGTGTGGATACATATGTAGAACTCCTCATCCTGTTTGTGGGGCACCATTGGCTCGATTAGGAAGTGGTTCAGCTGACCTGTTACAGTCTCCACCTTTTGTTCTGTGCACATCCTCTCCATGACCCACTTCTTAGCCTCGTCAAAGGTCTTGTTGAGTGCGATGAGGCCAGCCTTGCCACGGCGCTTGATCAGTTGGTCAGGCTTGGCCACGAGCTTGGAAGTCATCAGCCAGGGGTTCTTCTCCACAATCGATTCCCAAGTGTCCCCGCTGGTCGGATCAAGCACCGACGGTGTGATGAGCACTCCCGCTGTGCCCATTTTGTGTCTGCCATTGGAGATCTCGGGGAGCCACTTTTCCAGCAAGGCTTTACCCGTGTGCTCGCGGATGCACTTCACGGACATGACGGGCTGTACCGCCCTGGTAACGCAGACTGACGGGCTAACGGGAGCAGGGAGCACCTGAGCAATCTGCGGCACCTTGACTTCAAACAGCTTGAGCCAAAACGGCTAAGGCTAAAGAGGAGGACGGGGGCAGAGGAAGAGGTGAGGGGGAGGGTGAGGAGGGAGTGGAGGAGGAGGAAGGCTGGCCTCAACAATCGGCAAGATGAATCAACCAGCATCGACTGGGTAGGTCGGATCGGATCGGATCGCGCGCCGGACCGGTCCACATCGGCACGGACTCGAAAGAGTATCACTGTTGCTCGTTGGCTGCGATCCTGAACGACTCGACGCGCGTGCGAACGTTGAACTTCTATACGCGTCTGTGCAAAAATCATCCTACCAGCCCTCGGGGCGCAGGTGGTTTAGAAATCCGCCGACCCTGTCGGCGTGTGCGAGGGGCTTGGCTGTTCGAATCGTCGTCTCCGTCGGTCGTCGCCTCCGTCGTCCCGTTTCCCTGCAGCTTCCTTCTCAAGCTCGTGAGCGAGAGAAAAATCTAGCAGTGTCGTAATCGAGTCGAAGGGAAGCCCCTTCCCTTTGATCCCTTCCCCAGGGGGGGTGGGGGGTCCCCGGGGGGGTCCCGGTCCCGGGGGGGGTCCCGGGAGGGTCCTGAGGGGTGGTCCCGGGGGGGTGGGGGGGCAGATTCGTTTTTCCTCGGGCGGCCTAGAAACCTCGAAAACACTCCAAATGAGGTCCGAATGCCCAAGATGGCCCCCGAGACGGCCCAAGAGGGCCCCGAGTAGCCCAAAGATCGGCCGAAAACGCCGAAGATAGCCCCAAGACCGTCCAAGAAGCCTCCAAGACGTCCCAGGCCCCCTCCAAGAGACCCCCAAGAAGCCCAAAGAGGCCCCCACGAGGCTTCCAAGCGGCCCCTCAGAGCTTCCCAAGAGGCCAACAAACTACTCCTAAGAGGCCCCCAAGAGCGCTCGTCGTCGTCGTCGTCGTCGTCGCCATTAAGGGTCGGCGGCACCGGCCGTAAGGCCTTCGCAATAATCCTACCAGCCCTCGGGGCGCAGGTGGTTTAGATAGTTTTCCCTCCGAACCCCCTTCATCCCCTCCGCGGAGCGAAGTACCCTTGCTCCCTATTCATAAGCCCCCCCTTCCCCACTCGACCAGCCGCCAACCAGGAACCGTGAGGCGAAACACCCCCAACCACCCCTGGCAAAAATCAGCACAAAGCGCACGCGGCGGCAAAATCTGGAAAATGGTTGGGCACTCACTATCCGCATCGAAAGCAAGTGTAAACTGGATTGCCATGCTGACCGGCACGCCATCACTTCGCACGGGTTTTTGACAGGGACGGTGGACAGAATGCCCACAGTGTGATGCCACGGGCACTGGCGCACTTTTGTCGCCGCCTGGCACACTCCGCGCACCCGGCGCTGCTGAAGCACGTGGCGCACCCGGAGAGCGTGGCGCATCTGCCGCACCAGGCGCCTGGCACGCTGGGGCCCCTGGGTCGCTTTGTGCACCTGGCACGCCTGGGTTTCTGGATCACCCAGCGCACCCCGTGCGCGTGGCGCACCCACGGCACGTGCGGCGCAGCTCGCCAGCGTCGCGCACTTTGCGTCTGCATTGGTTCCCGATGGCGACCTCTGCCTATGCTGAGCGGTTGTGACACTTGTATGTTGAGAGAGCGAACAAGAATGAGCGAGACAGCTTGCGGCGTACCCCTTGGGAACTTGACCCCTCCCCGTAGCCCCGTCTTCTGGATCTGGACGGGGGGGAGGCTGGTTCCAAGATGACCCCAGATGGCCCAAGACGATCTCCAAGATGGCACAAGACAGCCTGATATTGTTCAAGGTGGTTTCCAGGATGCCTCCTGGAAGCCCCAAGCCCGCTCCAAGACCGCTCCAAGACAGCTCCGAATGGCCACCGAGCCTCTCAAGGAGACCCCCGAGAGGCCAACGTCTTTCAAAATCCGACGGTGCTTCAATGTGCTGCCAACCCAGCTTATGCGGGTTCTCGTTTTGAATAGAGCACTGTGATCTCCAACCTACACCTCCCTCCTCCTGCAGCCTACTTCCTGGCCTGCCTCCTACATCATCTCCCTGGAGGCTGCAAATGGCGCAACCGTCGCCTCTTTCGTGGGCTCCTGGATGGTCCAGCGGAGTGCGGGCATACCCAGATCAGAATGAAACCTCGCCGCCCCTGTGGCTGCGACCTGCAAAACTGCCGCCACGGTCGCGGGCTCCTGGGGGGGGTGCAGCGCAGTACGGCACCACCCAGATTTGAATGAGACCTCGCAGTCCCTGGGGGCTGCGAACTGCGCAATTGTCGCCACGTTCGTGAGCCCCTTGTGGTGTCCACCGCAGTGCTGCCCTACCCGAACCAGAATGAGACATCGCCGCCCCTCGGGAATGCCAATCCCACCAGCCTTCTGGACGGGAATGGATTAGCAAGTTTCTTCGTCCAGCACTCTTCTTCCCACGCAGGAAAGGATTTATTACTGCTCCATATTGCAAACACTCCCTCCCCCAGGCGACTGGCAACCGACCAGGACCAGTAAGGGCACCCCCCGCCATCCCTGTCAAAAAACAATGTAGAGTCCACTTTGGGGCAAAGTCTTGGGTCATGATGGGAGGGGGCGCGAGCACTTTGTGCTGCTTCTGTTGACATGGACGGCGGGGGTGCCCGCACACTGCCTGCTGCGCGCAGGGCCAGCACCCCGGATTGAAAACAATACAACAAAATGAATTTCGAGACAGAGTCTGGACCGTGCGCGGGCATCCCGCGATCCCTGCGCATTGGCTTGGACTGGGACGGCTGGGGTGCTGGCACCCTGCCTGCTTGGGCAGGCCCACCAGACGCTATGATGGCCACCCTGCCGCGATTGCACTATGACTGCCCATCCAAACACTACTGCTGAACACGCTGCGGCTCGAGTGTTACTTATGTGCTGGGAGGGCGGGTGGGAGTGAGCGAGACGGCTTGCGGGCGGGGAGGGTGTCTACACTCCTCCCCCACGCCCCCTACCCCTGGGTCTGGACGGGGCCTTCGCGAGGGGTTGGAGCATCCAAGATGGCCTCGGCGAGGACGCCAAAATCACTGATATTGCTAATGTTGTGGCCACAGTTTAGCCTCGGGGGGGGCGCTAGTCGAGCACGGCCCGTAGTTGGGCGATCTCCTCCAAGATTGCCCTAAAATGGAGGCTCCAAGGGTGGCGCGGTCGGCGTCGCTGGGGGCCAGGTTTCGACCCGGGGGCGGCGGGGAACTGGACAATCGCCGCTCTCGGAGGCCAGGCAGAACGTCTACCCGCCACCAAGCAGACGCGCTGGGGGCGCGTTCCGGCCGCGCTGCCGTCGCTCCTCGGCGCCCGAGCTCGCGCCATGGCCAAGTAGGGAGGGGCCAGGGCGAGGAGTGGCAGCCAGGGGGGCGCGGCGGCGGGCGGTTGCCTGTTCCTGTTCCTGCCCCCGCCCCAACTCCTGCGCCGGCGCCCCTCCCCGTGGGCGGCAGGCAACTCCTGCTCATCGGGCTCCTTCGGCGCCTGCTCCGAATGCTGCTCTGGTTCTCTACTCGGTCGCGCTCGCCCCTGGCCCGGTTGCCCGCGCTGCCACGCGTTCTGGTCGCAGGCCCCCGGCGAGGCAGCCCCGCTGTCCTCGACGAGGCGCTCGAGCTCTGTTTGCGACAGTTCCGATTGGTTGGGCCCGCCGCAAGAGCCGCACCCGGCGTCGGGCGGCGCGGCGGCAGCTGGGGCAGGGGCGCCTGGCGGGGCCACGCGGGATCGCGCGGGCCGCGCAGCTGGGCGCCAGGCACGGGCCGGATCGCCTCGGGTAGCTCGGGCAGAGAGGAACGCTGCACTGCGGTGCGCGGGGACAGGCCCCTTTCGCCAGCGTTCGCCTGCGGACCGGCGCCCGCCCTCGCCCGCGGGCGCGCCCCCATCTGCCGCCGCGAGACTGTCACCAGATGTGGGGGCACTGCCCGTTGCACCAGGTGCACGCGCGTTCTCCGACACCGCTTCTGTCGCCAAGACGTAAGTCGCCTTCCCTGGCACGGCCCAGGCATCTGGCGGGGGGGGCGGAGGTTCGCCATCCACTCGGGTGGATTCAATTACAAGTGAAGGAGGGCGAATGGGCGCGAAGGGGCTTCTCTCGACGAGCTGGCGGATGGCTTCGACGCCCAACCTCTGCAGGGCTGGTCCGCGGCCCCCCAGCAGGGGATCTTCGAACGCGCCGGGGGCGGCAGCGGGCGGAGTCACAGCGGGGCGTCGCGGCGCCTCGCCCTCAACTAGGTGCAACGGCAGCCCCAGGCTCTCCAGGTAGGCCCCCCAGGCAATGGGCCCCACACTGGCCGCCAGCCACGGGGGCGGGGGCCTCGGAGGCGTCGGCCGGAGCGTCTGCGCCGATCGCAAAGACGCGCCCGTCCGTAGCCCGCGCGCACATCCAGGAGTCAGGCGCGCCACCCAGACGGGAGCGCCCTCATCCTTGCGGGCGGCGTCTCCGAGCGCGGGTTCGCCCTCTGCGGCGCCCCCGCGCGTCGCTGCGGCACTGTCTCCAGGAGGGGGCGCGCTTTCGGGCGCATGCTCGGCCTCCACTGAGACGCTGCCCCAGAGACGCAGATAGGAGCGAGGAGAAGCACGGGCGCCCGCCCGTCGGTCTTCAGGAGGGGAAGGGCCGACACGCCGCGGCCGACGACTTCGCGCTCGGCCCGCGGCTCTCCCAAGGGGCGGTCGCGGCTAACGCCCGCACTTTCAGAGACGAACTCCTGGCTCTCTATTGTCATAGAACGTCTCCGAGCGCGGGCGCGCCCTCTGCAGCGCCCCCAACCGTCGCCGCGATATTGTTTCCAGGAGGGAGCGCGCTGTCGAGCGCATCTTCGGCCCCCACTGCGACGCTGCCCCAGGGGCGCCGATGGAAGCGGGGAGCAGGATGGGCGCCCGCCCGCCGGTCTCCAGGAGGGGGAGGGGCCGACGCACTGTGGCTGACAACTACGCGTTCGGTCTGCGGCTTCCCCGCGGGGACCGTCGCGGCGAATGGTCGCACTTCCAGAGACGAACTCCTGATTCTCTACTTTGTGAGGAACGTCTCCGAGCGCGGGCGCACCCTCTGCAGCGCCCCCACGCGTCGCCGCGATTCTGTCTCCAAGAGGGGCCGCGCTTTCGACCGCACTTGCGGCCTCCACTGCGACGCTGCCCCAGGGGCGCCGACAGGGGCGAGGGGCAGCACGGGCGCCCGCCTGCCGGTCTCCAGGACGGGGAGGGGCCGACGCGCTGTGGCTGACGACTACGCGTTCGGTCCGTGGCCCCCCCAGGGGACTGCCGCGGCTAACGGCTGCACTTCCAGAGACGAGTTCCTGACTCCCCATTCTGCGAGGAGCGTCTCCGAGCGCGGGCGCGCCCTCTGCAGCGCCCCCACGCGTCGCCACGATACTGTCTCCAGGAGAGGGCGCGCTTTCGAGCGCACTTCCGGCCTCCACTGCGATGCTGCCTAAGTGCGAGGAGCAGCACGGGCGCCCGCCTGCCGGTCTCCAGGAGGAGGGGGGCCGATACGCTGTGGCTGACGACTACGCGTTCGGTCTGTGCCCCCCCCAGGGGACTGTTGCAGCTGACGGCCGCGACGAACTCCTGACTCTCTACGTTGTGGGGAATGCCTCCGAGCGCGGGCGCGCCCTCTGCAGCGCCCCCAACCGTCGCCACGCCCCACCGCGACGCTGCCCCAGGGGCGCCGATAGGAGCGAGGAGCAGCACGGGCGCCCGCCCGCCGGTCTCCAGGAGGGGGGGGGGGCCGACACGTTGACGACTACGCGTTCGGTTCGTAGCTCTACCAGGGGACTGCTGCAGCCAATACGGCCGCAGTTCCCGAGGTGAACTCCTGACTCTCTATTTTGCGAGGAACGTCTCCGAGCGCGGACGCGCCCTCAGCGGCGCCCCCAATTCTCGCCGCGGCAATGGCCCCAGGGAGGGGGGGCGCGTTGTCGGTCGCATCCTCAGCCTCCACACCGACAGTGACCAGGGGGCGCAGATAGGAGTGAGGAGCAGCACGGGCGCCCGCCCGCCGGTCTCCAGGAGGGGGGGGGCCGGCACGCCGCGGCTGACAGCTATGCTTTCGGCCTGTGGCTCTCCCAGAGCACTGTTGCGGCGAACGGCCGCACCACCAGAGACGAACTCCTGATTCTCTATTTTGTGGGGAACGTCTCCGAGCGCGGGCGCGCCCTCTGCAGCGCCCCCAACTGTCGCCACGATACTATCTCCAGGAGGGCGCGCGGTGTCGCGCGCATCTTCGGCCTCTACCGCGATGCTGCCCCAGGGGCGACGATAGGAACGAGGAGCAGCAATGGCGTCCGCCTGCCGGTCTCCAGGAAGGGGAGGGGCCGACACACTGCGGCTGACAACTACGCGTTCGGTCTGTAGCTCCCCCGGGGACCGCTGCAGCTAACGGCTGCACTTCCAGAGGTGAACTCCTGACTCTCTATTTTGCGAGGAACGTCTCCGAACGCGGGCGCACCCTCAGCAGCGACCCCCATTGTCGCCACGGCAACGTTCCCAGGAGGGGGCGCGCTTTCGGTCGCATCTTCAGCCCCCACACCGACGCTGCCCCGCGGACGCTGAGAGGAGGGAGGAGCAGCAGGGAAGACTGTCCGCCCATCGCGAAGAGAGGGAGGGACCGGCACGCTGTTGCAGACGACCACCCGTTGAGCATGTGGCTCTCCCAAGGGACCGTCGCAGCTAACGGCCGCACTTTCCGACACAATCTCCTGAGTCTCTATTTTGCGAGGAAAGTCTCCGAGCGCGGGCGCGCCCTCTGCAGCGCCCCCCACCGTCGCCAGGATACTGTCTCCAGGAGGGGGCGCGCTTTCGAGCGCATTTTCGGCCTCCACTGCGATGCTGCCCCAAAGACGCCGATGGAAGCGGGGAGCAGGATGGGCGCCCGCCTGCCAGTCTCCAGGAGGGGGGGGCGGACACGCTGCAGCCACCGACCGCGCGTTCGGCCTGTGGCTCTCCCAGACGACCGTTGCAGCTAACGGCTGCACTTCCCGAGGTGAACTCCTGAGTCTCCATTTTGTGAGGACCGTCTCCATTTCCTGAGGCGGCAGCCGCCACTGCGGCGGCAAAAAAGAAGAAAAAAATAAAACAAATAGAAAAAAAATATTCAAAAAGAGAAAAATGAAAAAAACAAAAACAAAAAAAATGGAAGAAGCACAAGCAAAAACCTAACAGTTAAAATTACAAAAAAAAAAAACAAAAGAAAGATGAGAAAGAATAGAAATACTAAAAAAAAAGCGGCTCCCGCAGCGGCGGCAGCGGCGGCGCCGCGGCCATTGCTTCGGCAGCGGCGTGCCCCCATCGCGCGCAGCAAGAGCCCGGCCCAGCTGCAGCTCGGGCCGAGTTGCGGCGGCGGCGGCGGCGGCCGCTCCGGCGTGCGGCCGGCGGCGCCAACCGCGCCGTCGGCGCAAGCGGCAGTGGGCAGCGGCGGCGCCGACGAAGCCGCGGCAAGCGCCGCGGGGGAGAGTCGGCGCGGCCCACCGCGCCGCGGCGCGCCAGCCCGCCCGGCGGGGGCAGCCGAGGCGGGGCGGCAGGCCGGCCGCGGAGGGGCAGCAGCCGCGGCCACCACGCCCGCCGGCGCTGGCAGCCGAGCTGCAGCCGCCGCGGCCGCGGCGTCGGCCGCCGCGCGAACAGACCGCAGCGCGGCCGCAGCGACAGCGTCCGCGGCAGCGGCCGCGCAGCGGCCGCCCCAGGGGCGGCCGCGCGGTGCCACGGCGGCCCGGCAGCGCCGACGAGCAGCGGCCGGATCTCGGCATTCGCGTCCAGAGGCGGCCGAAAGCGGTAGGCGTGCCCACGGCGCGGCCGCGGCGGCCGTCCGGCGGCCCGCGGCAGGAACAGCCGCGTGCCGCTGAGCCATGGGCCGCGGGCCTGTGCGCGCGCGGCGCCGGCGGCCAGGTCGGCGGCCTGGGGCTGCGGCAGGCCGGGCGGCAGCACCGCGGCGCCGGTCAGAGCCACGCCAGGGGCGCGAGCGGCGGCCGCGCGACGAAGCCGCCGACGCCGCGCCGTGGGGGCTTCGGCGCCGCCGCCACGCCAGCCGCACGAGCGGCGGCAGCCCGGCGCCGCCGCCGCCGCAGCGGACACCATCGCCCGGGGGCAGCGGCCAAGCCGCCGCCGGAGGCCCGCGGGTGCGCCCGCCAGGCCGCGGGACCCAAGCCGCGCAAGCCACCTCGAGCCGAGACGGCTTGAGCCAGTGGGGGCTTGAGCCAGAGGCCACGGTCTTGCAAGGATATTTTTTTTGGTCGCGGCCGCGAACGAAAGCGCAGGCGGCGAGCAGGGTGTCCGGGCCAACGGGCAAACCTAATTAGCTACAAGGCGCAGCGCGAGTCGGCCGGGCCAGCCCTCAGAGGCAGCAACTGCGGCAGCGGCGGCGGAGGGCGGACAGGCTGAACAACGCCCAGGGAAGCTCGAGAATCATGCAGACCTGTGGCAAAGTGCCGGTTTTGCAAGGAGACGCGACGCGTCAAAGATTTGAACTGCAAGGCGCGCCGGAGTGATAATATTGTTCCATCCCGCCTCTGGCGGAAACTCCAGGGACGTTGTCGTGGGCACGATCAGGAGCTGTCGAGTTGAGTTCGATTGAGGAGCTGTGGGGCCATACTAAGCCTCGTGTTAGACCATGTATAGTGCTGGATTTAGCCAAATGCAGCCTGATCAAGCTCTTCTCAGAAGGCCACAACAAAGGTGAAAGCACAGGGAGGAAAAACACACACACACATCTGCAAGGAACTTATTGAACATCCCAGGAGACTTGCAAGCGAGGCTAGAGGGAGGAGAGAGCGAAGGACATCGATCTACTAACGGAGCGTGTCCCAGCGCGGGACGGAATGAAGAGCGCCGCCGTGCCTCGGTTCAACATTGCTCCCCTCGTAGCGTCCGAAAGCATCGATCACCGAATATCGAACGTCAGGCAGAAGGAGCTGCAGCAGGAGGCCACGAGCAGAGCAACGAACATATCCATATCGAGTCCCTCGCAGTATGGAGACCGAGGCGCGACTCCATGGATTCGCGATCCCGCGGATACGTTCCGCGTGGGGCATCCGAGCACAGTGGACTAGGAGTCCGGACCGCAAGGCCGAAGATATGGACACACTTCTGGCCCGCGATGAGGACCAGGAGGAGGGCCAAGAGTAGTTGTAAGGCGGCGACGACGACGACGACGACGACGACGACGAAGCCGATGAGGCCCGTGCCAGGCATGCACCCCGGCATCGCACCGTACGCGCCCATGGGCGACATAGCCTGGCAGGCGGCCTGCTGGGGAGGATGCGGCAGCCTCATCTTCGTAGTCGTCGTAGTCGTTATGACGATCGTCGAAAAAGAGGGGCGATGGGATGGGGGAGGGGGCGAGGGCGGGGCGAGGGCAAGGAGGAGATCCTCCTCCTCCCTCCTCCTCCTCCTCCTCCTCCTCCTCCTCCAGAGCCTCCCTTCTCCTCATGTTGTTCCTCATCCTAGTCCTCGTCCTCGTTTCCTTCAATGCCCTCCTCCTCCCCTATCACCCAGTTCTTCCTCCTCCTCCTCCTTCTCCTCCTTCTCCCCATGATCCTCTTCCTCCTCATCCTCCTCCTTCTCCTCCACATCCTCCTCATCACCATCACCATCATCACAATAACCAGCATCATCATCATCATCATCATCATCATCA
>CAUYUJ010002358.1:67489-77489 GCA_963575745.1 Prorocentrum cordatum
ATGATGTGGTCGTTAGGACCACTGGGGCGTTCCCACACCTCAGCCAAAGTACACTCCCCAATAGAAGCAGGGAGGAATAGAAGGAGGAGGACGACGACGACGATCACATAGTAGTGAAGTGGACGACAGTCACTAAAGCCACGACGACGACGACGACGAGGCAGAGGACGAAGAGAGGGAGAAGCAGCTAAAAGACACGATTCTGACGACCGTCCATACTTTCTCGCGTGGGGGTGGATCCCCAGTCAACTCGCGAATCACGAGCTTGAAATTCGAGATGGCACGCAATGCACCTGTCATCGAAAATCAGCCTCTGGACTAGCATACGGGACACTGGGATGGAAATTGGAGCTTCACGAGCGCTTCACGGTGCGGCCCATCCTGCACCCCCTGCTGCTGTCATCTCACTCTTCGTCGCAAGCATCGGCGTCGACTCGCCACGAGATCACCTCTTCCTCCTCTTCCTCATCCTCCTCGTTCTGCGCATCCTCCTTCCCTGACTGGACTACTGCACTGAACACGTAACTGCAAATCCCTACAACTACATGTGTTAGTGCTTGCAAGAGAATGCTGGTTACTGTTGCTGATTGTTGTTTCTACACCTGCTGCACCCCACTGCAGTGTGCGCGTCTGGAGGCTGGATGCCCCTCTCCCATCCTCCTCATCCTCCGGCTCCTCCTCCTCATCATCATCATCATCATCATCATCATCATCATCATCATCATCATCATCATCATCATCATCCTTCACCTCCTCCTGTTCCTCTCTGGCAGAACCGTCTGCCCAGTGGCGGGGCAGTTGTAGTAGAACTGGTTCTGCGGCGTGCAGCACCTGCGGAGCACCAGAAAACCCAGCAGCACCCCCTCCTCCTCGCTCTCTGTCTCTCTCTCTCTCTCATCTCTCTCTCTCTCTCTCTCTCTGTCTCTCTCTCTCTCTCTCTCGCTGTCATCTCTCTCGCTCTCTGTTTTGTTTCTCTCTATCTATCTCTCTGTCTTTCTCTCTCTCTCTCTCTCTCGCTCTCTTGTCTTTTCTCTCTCTCTGTCTAAATTTCTCTCTCTCTCTCTGTATGTATACGTATAGATACAAAATCTATATACATGCATGTACCAGTATAGATCCCAGCGTATGTGTACAGATATACATCGATGTATATACACATATATGTGTGATCCACTGTGCCGCGAGGCACGGGCTAACAGTCATCGTCGTCGTCGCCTCTCCCCCTGGAGCGTTCCAGTCAGATGGACGTCGAGCAACGTTGCAATCGAGGCGAAGAAAAAACCCTTTCCATGTGATCCCTTCCCCGCCAGGGGGAGGGGTCCTGGGGGGGCCCTGGGGGTTGTGATCCCCCCCCCCTCCCCCCGCGGGGGAGCACGCCTCACTGGGAGAAGCTCTGGACATCAGGGCACCAGCGTCGTCATCCTCGTCATTGCCGTCGTCGTCGTCGTCGTCCCCTTCAGGGTCGGCGGCACCGGCCGTAGGGTCTTCGCAACATGTGTATGTATGCATATATAATCTTATATATATATATATACAACCATCGCGCGCGCTTCGCGCGTGCTCAGTTTCTAGCAGGCCCCAGGCCTTGACGAATTCACTGCTCCACTGAAGTAGTGGACCACAGTCCACGCATGCCAATCTACATTCCGAAAGGCATTCGAGGAAAATGGTTGTGTAGGGGGGCGGAGGCCGTATGAATCGGATTCCCAGAAGGCCTTCTGGGAGCATGGGTTTGGGGGCGTCTTGGGGAGCCTGTTGGGGTTTGCCGTCGTCGTCGTCGTCGTAATGTCGTCGTCGCCTACTGGGGCGCGTCGTCGTCGTCGTCGTCGTCGTCGTCGTCGTCGTCGTCGTCGTCGTCGTCGTCGTCGCCGCCGTCGTCGTCGTCGTCGTCGTCGTCGTCGTCGTCGTCGTCGTCGTCGTCGTCGTCGTCGTCGTCGTTTCGTCGTCGTCATCTTCGTCGTTTCGTCGTCGTCGTCGGTTCAAGAGGGCACTTGAGGCAACTTTGTGCGAAACGATCTGCGGAGGGCCGCGAGAAGGCGATCAGTCATGCTCCCAATCAACTTCCCAGACAGCTCTCCTGTAGCATGATGGTACTCGAAGCCTCCGGAGACTCGCGACCTATGATGAACCATGTCCCTGGAAGGCTTTCTGGGGACATGGTTTGTTGGGGTGTGTTGGGGGGTCTCTTGGGCGTTCCCTGGGGGCCCCTTGGGGGCCTCCGGGAACTCTCGGGCCCATGATGAAACATGTCCCCAGAAGGTTTTCTGGTGACATGATTTCTTGGGGTGTGTTGGGGGGCCTCTTGGGCGTTCCCTGGGAGCCCCTTGGGGGTCTCTTGGGGCTTCCTGGGGCCTCTTAGGCGGCCTCTAGGGCCAGAGACCTCGAAATATCGGTTGGCGGTCCCCCTCTGGGCACTCTCTTGGGGAGCTCTTGGGGCACAGTTGGGTTGTCTGGGGAGCCTCCTGGGCCGTCTTGGGACCCTCTTCAAGACCTCGTGGCCCGTCTTGTCTTGGAGCGATCTGAAGGGCCTCCGAGCGAGGCCGTGAGGGAGCGCTGGGAAGCGGGGAAAGCGAGAACGCCTAAATCCTTCAAAAACCATCGGAAAATTAGCGAGTCTTGCCTCCCAGGGCCCTCTTGGGGAGCCTCTTGAGTCCGTCCTGGAGCGTATTAGAATCCTCGTCGGCCGTCCTGAGGGCAGCTTGGGCGTCTTCGGGGCCTCTTGGGACCGTCTAGGGCCCGCTCGGGACCTCCATTAGCTTGTCGGGCCTGCTTCGGGGCGGGCCCGGGCCGCCTCGGGACCCCTCTGGGCCTTCTCTTGGCGCGCTCTTGGGGCACACTTGGATTGTCTGGGGAGCATCCTGGGCCGTCTTGAGGCCCTCGTCGGGGCCTCAGGAGTCTTCCTGGAGCGATCTGAAGGGCCTCCGAGGCCGTGAGGGAGCGCTGGAAACTGGGAAAAGCGAGAACGCCAAAATCCAAAACACTCGGAAAACGAGTGAATCTTGCCTTCCAGGGCCCTCTTGGGGAGCCTCTTGAGTCCGTCCTGGGGCGTGTTGGAGTCCTCGTCGGCTGTCTTGAGGGCATCTTGGGCGTCTTCGGGGCCTCGTGGGACCGTCTTGGGCCCTCTCGGGACCCCCTTAGCCTGTCGTGGCCTGCTTCGGGGCGGGCTCGGGCCTCGGGAGCTCTGGACCCCCCCCATGGGGGCCTCTTGGGAGCCTCACCGGGCTTCTTGGGCCTCCAGGGGCGTCCTAGGAGCCTCTCAGGCCGGAGACCTTGAAATGTCGCGCTCTTCGGGCCCTCTTGGGTCGCTCTTGGGGCTCTCTTGGGGCGCTCACAAGGCCCTCTGGACTTATCTGGGGAGCCTCCTGGGCCGTCTCTGGGCTTTCTTGGGAGCCTCTTCGGCCGTCTTGGAGCGATCTGAAGGGCCTCTGACGCGGTCCAGCACCTGGGGAGGCGGAAGAGCGCAAGAATGCTTCAAAAACATTTGAAAATTAATGATTTTCGGCTTCTGGAGCTCTTTGGACGGGCCTCTGGAGGCGCTCTCGGGGCGTTTTGGCGGCGTCGTCGGCCGTCCTGAGGCCATCTTCGGCGTGTCCGGGGCCTCTGGGGGCTGTCTTTGGGCGTCATGAAAATCATGTTCCCGGAGAGGCATCCGGGAACATGATTTCGAACGAGGCCCTCTTGGGCCTCCTGGAAGCCGTCCTACTGGGCCGGCTTTGGGGCCTCTTGGGCCGTCTTGGGAGGTTCCGTCAGCCCCACAGGACGACCCTTTTGGGCCGTCTTGGGCCCTCTTGGGTCTCTCTTGCAGGAGGCCCCCAAGACGGCCTCAGGGAGGCCCAAGAGGGCCCCGTTCGAAATCATGTTCCCGGAAGCCTCTTTGGGAACATGATTTCCGGGTTCCCAGGACGCCCAAGAGGCCCACAAGACAGCCTCAGCGAGGACCAAGAGGGCCCGAGATGGCTTGAAGATGGCCGAAGAGGACCCCAAGAGGGCCTTCAAGAGGCACACATTATTTTCGCCATGCCCTGCGCATTCTCCCCATCCTTCTCAGCTCTTTTTTTGCGGAGGCTCCTCCTGGGAGAGCCTCTAGGGGCCTCACAAAAGTTGTTTCAGGCTTTCTTAAGGCCTTCTGGAGGCCTCCTGGGCGTATTCTGGGGGCCTCCAGGGGCTTCCTCAGGCCACCCTGCCTCCAACCGCGGTCTCCCTGAACGACCGAATCACGATTTGGAATTCTTCGGAAGGTTTCTTTGGGCCATCTTGGGCCGCCATGGGGCTCTCTGAGGGCCATCTTGGACCCGTGTTGTGCCGTTTTGGGGCTCTCTTGGACTGCCTGGAAGCCCTTTCGGATGGTTGTGGGGCGATTTTGGAGCCTCCGGCGGCTTCGGACGCCCGGAAGCGCCGTCTTGCGGCGTCGGGAAGCCCAAAAGAGGAGAACCGCAGACTTCACCAAAAACCCACAGAAAATCAATGATTGTTGCCTCGGGGGGCTTCTTGGGAGTGCTCTTGGAGGCCTCTTTGGGGCCGTCCTGGAGGCCTCTTGGGCCATCTTGAGGTCACGTCGGTCACTCTTGGAGCGCTCTTGTGCTGTCTTGGGGGTCTCTGGGAAGTCTCCGATGAACCCCCCTGATCGCCCTAGGTGTGCTGGGAAGGCTTCGCAAAACGCCCTGCGAGGCCCAGTGGCCGCTTCGAGGCCCGTGCGGATGGTCCCAAAGCCCCAGATCCCGGGAGTCGTTTTTCTTGGGGGGGACGGGTTCTCCCTCCGCCCGGGCTTATAAAAATATAGGAAGAGGAGTGTGTATATATATATATATATACATATATACATGCATACATGCATACATACATACATACATACATGCATACATACATACATACATACATACATACATACATACATACATACATACATGCATGCATGCATGCATATATACATACATCCATGCGTACATACATACATACATACACACATACATAAGTGCGTGCGTGCGTGCGTACGTACGTACGTACGTACATGCATACATACATACATGCATGCATGCATGCATACATACATACGTGTATGCAGGCACGTGTATGTACATGCGTACATGTGCATGCAGCCTTACATGCCTACATACATGTTGGCCTACCTACCTAGCTACCGACCTATCTATATACATAAATATATACCTACATGCATACATGCATGCATGCATGCATGGATGCAAATATGCATACATACGTACATACATCCACACACACATGTGTATATATATATATATATATATATATCGCACGCATACCTACAGATAAGCAAAAGTACCAGCAAACATACAAACATACACACATACACACATACATGCATAGATACCTACATGTCTGCATGCGTGCATACAGACATGCATACATACGTTGCCTTACACATTATGCATGCATACTTGCACACATACATACAATGCATTACACTACATTACATTACCTGACATTATATTATACTACGTTACATTACATCACACTACAGTATGTTCCGTACCAATACACTCCATACATACAGATGCATACACATACACCTACACCTACACATACGCATACAGCTGCACATGCACACATGCACATATACATGTGAATGTGCCTTAACATATAAGTATATATCTATATGTATGCATATTCCTCGGCATGTACACATACATATGGATACCTATGTGTATACACACGCGTACGCAAGCACGTACCAATATCTCTCTCTCTCTCCCTCTCTCTCTCTCTCGTTCTCTCTCGCTCTCTCTCTCTCTCTCTCTCTTTATCGTTCCCTCTCTCTCTCTCTCGCTGTCTCTCGCTCTCTCTCTCTCTCTCTATCTCTCTGTATGTACATGCACCTCTACGTATACGCATAACCCTGTCTCCCTTTATCCCTTTCTCCCATCCTCGCTCTCCCTTTGGGAACAAGCGGTGGGACGGAGGAGCGCAAGAACGACAGGGGCAGGGCGGGAACCCAAAGGGAAATGGCTACACCTCACTCTGCACTGAAAATGAAGCCGACACTTCTCTCCGCGGGTGGTCGGGTGATTCTAAACTCTCCATGCCAGCCTCGAGATCCCGCACTCGCTGCCTGCGCTCGCACGACGCGGGTGTGTCGCCCTCCGCTGGCGCCATGTTTTAAGCAGGGACCGACCGTCCCGGCATTCCTGTAGTCATACCACGAAATGTTCTTAGAACCCACAAATGTTCTAATAACAAAAACAATGTTCTTAGAACATAAACCCGATGTGTTAAAACAAGACAGTCCCAGCCAGAAATATTCTAAATTCTAAGAAACATTTCCTGTGAACCACAAAAGGTTCTTAGAACATTGTTTGGTGGGGCCATAGGCGAGCCGGGACGCTCCGCCACTGCTTCACCGCTGGCGCCATGTTTGCTTTTCATTCAGCTCACGGTACGACCCTCACGCGCGTTGGCAGGGCCGGCCGGCCAGGCGCTTCGCCCGGGACCTCCCCACAGCTGTGCCCCATAGGCTTGAAATCCCACCGGCCCTCTGGGCGTAGATGGTGAAGCAAGTCTTCTCTTCCCTCCCCCAAAGCTTGGCGGCGAGCGAGGAGGGGAACTGAGAAGGAGAAGGCCTTCTCAGAAGGCGGCGGGACTTCTCACAAGCCCTCGCGCCTTCTGAGAAGTTGTTGTCTGTCTTCGGGGAAGGCTTGGAAAACTTCTCAGACGGCCGGGGGACTTCCGAGCCTTCTGAGAAGGCCTTTTCCTTCTCGTTTCCCCTCCTCGCTCGCCGCCGAAGAGCTCCTCATTCCCCTGTTCGGGGAGGGCACAAGAATTATGCCCCGCTCCACATGAAAATACAAGCAGAAAAACAACATAAAACACAAAAAGGATAAATAAAAAATAAAAAAAAAATAAAAAAAAAAAAACAAATAAAGAAAAAGCGAGAATAAAGAACAAAACAATAATTAAACAAAAGAAATGAAAACACAGGTAAAGAATATTAAAAAAAAACAAAAGAACAGTAAAATTAAAAAAAAAAAAATAAAAAAATAAAGAAGAAAAAAAACAAACAAAATAAAAGAAGCATAACAAAATAAAAAAACAAAAAAAGACTCCAACAACACAAAACCAACCCAGGCCCCAACAACAAAACAAACCCCACCGCCCCCGAGACGCTCCTCCAGACTCCACGCTGGAGCGTCCACACTGGCCCGTGGAGCCCCCCGTCCCGGAGAGCCCGTCGCCACGACTGGACTCCCCCGCACGCCACGAGAAGGTACACACGGACACCATGCAACGAATTTGGCATTCTGACTACCTACCAGACCACCCCAACCCAACCCGAAGACCCGAATTTCGGGTTGGGGGGGTAAGGGTTCCATCTGTGTTTTTTCAATGTTCTCCGACCCCCCCGCCACTGGAAATGGAGGGCAAATTGAAGCCTTCGGGTTGGGTTGGGGTGGTTTGGTGGGTGGTGACAGGGAAGGCGGCGGCGTCTACAAAGTCGCTGGCTCCCAGTGGTGATTTTAATACACCGCGACCCTCACCTGAGGCCCAGGAGCGATCAATTGGTGAGCGTTTGGTTATTCGGCGTTTCGACGCTTGGCAGGAGGGGGGGGGGAGGGGGGGGGGGAGGGCTCTGGACCTCTGCTGAGCGCGGCTGTTTGCAACAGTGCGTCCCATGGGGTGGGCTCCACCTGCTCGAAACAGGCGGCAAAAAACAGCCAAGAGCTAATCCCATGGCGGGGGGGGAAGTAGGGGGTGCGAGGGCCCGCGCCGATCGGCAGAAACAAGGAACAAGCAAACGATCACTCGGAGGGCGTCTGTGCCTATCTTTTTGTGGCGGGCTCCTCGAGATGCCGCCACTCGGCCTGCCCAGGGCGCGCCTCCGCGCGCCTCCGCGCGCCGCCACCAGGCCCGGCCCGCCGCGGCCGGGCCGCAGACCGCTGCGCGTCTGCGCTTCTAGGGGCCCCCGTTAGCTCTGCAGTGTGTGCCGCAGCACGTCCGCCCCGCGAGTCCCCGCGCGCTGCCGCGCGGCTAGTCCGAAGGCCAGGGGGGCCCCACGATGGACCCCAAGGAGGGCCCCAGGAGGCCTCCAAGACGGTCCAAGCGAGGGTCGCTCCTGTCGTGGGCACCTGGTGCTCCAAGGCTGCCCCGCAGGCCCCCCAGATCGGCCCAAGGGGCGGCCCAAGAGGCCCCCAAGATGGCCTCGCAGACGGTTTCAAGGGGGTCGTTCCTGTCGCTTGGGGCACCCGATGCTCAAAGGCTGCACCTTACGTCTAGGCCTCCAAAATCGGCCCAAAAAGACCCCAGGATGGCTGCAAGCTGGCCCAAGGGGGCCTCAAGACGGCCCAAGAGGCCCCCAAGAGGGGCACAAGAGGTGGGAAACGCGAACTGGAATTTCGAGCTCTCCGCCCCAGTAGTGAAAAGAAGAGCTGCCCAGGACTTATAAGGAGGGGACTTGGCACGGGAGGGTGTATTACAGCATCGTTGATGCATCTTGGGTTTACTCTGGTCCTATCCTCCTCCTCCTCCTCCTCCTCCTCCTCCTCCTCCTCCTCCTCCTCCTCCTCCTCCTCCTCCTTCTCATCTTCCTCCTCCAATTCCTCCTCTCCCTCCTCCTCCTCCAACAGATTATCCTCCACCTCCTCCTCCTCCTCCGCCGGCGCCGCCTCCTCCTCGCCGTAATTATCCATTGTCCTCATCTCATCCATCTCGCCCCTCCCCTCCCTCCCTCCCTTCCGCTCATCCTCCTCTTCCTCCTCCTCCTCCCGCATCCTCCCCTCCGCTTCAAACATCATCAACAATCATCATCATCATCATCATCATCATCATCTATCAGCATCATCAGCACATCATCAACATCTGCATCATCATCATCACATCATCATCATCAATCATCACATCATCATCCTCATCACTCACTCAATCACATCATCATCAGCATCATCAGCATCATCATCATCAGCATATCATCATCACATCACATCATCATCACATCATCATCACATCATCATCATCATCAACATCATCATCGTCATCATCATCATCATCATGCATCATCATCATCATCAGCATCATCATTCATCATCATCATCATCATCCACATAATGCATCATCATCATCATCATCATCATCAGTCAGCATCATCATCATCATCATTCATCATCATCATCATCATCATCATCATCATCATCATCATCAGCATCATCATCATCATCATCATCAACATCATCATCATCATCATCATCACCATCGCCACCATCATCATCAGCATCAGCATCAGCATCCGTATCACCACCATCGTCATCATCACCACCATCACCATCACCACGAGAAGCATCATCATCAGCAGCAGCATCATCACCATCATCATAATATCATCACAGCAGCAGCATCGCCATCACCATTACCATTACCATCACCATCACCATCACCATCACCATCATCATCATCATCATCATCATCATCTGCATCATCATCATCATCATCATCATCATCATCATCATCATCATCAGATTCATCATCATCATCAGCATCAGCATCATCATCATCACAACCATCATCATCAGCATACGCATCAGCATCAGTATCACCATCATCATCATCATCCCCATCACCATCAGCATCATCAGCATCATCAGCAGCATCATCACCATCATCACAATATCATCACAGCAGCAGCATCACCATCACCATTACCATCACCATCACCATCATCATCATCATCATCATCATCATCATCATCATCATCATCATCATCATCATCATCACCATCACCATCTTCGGGGTCGGTGGCACCAGCCGCAAGGCCTTCCCAATACGAGAACGGCGCAAGGCACCGTAACATGATTGGACTCCCGTCAGGCCCCGCTCGAACGCGGCACGGTGCATAGTTTATCGGCCCTCCGCGCCGAATAACTATGCACCGTGCCATTCCTGGGTCGAGGAACGTCGACGCCTTGGGAGACACCAACGCCGTCCGCGGAAGAGCGCCTCAGAACCTCCCCTCCCTCTCCGTTTCTGTCGCTCACCCCCT
>CAUYUJ010002358.1:82489-90712 GCA_963575745.1 Prorocentrum cordatum
GGCGGAGGACTATCTTAGCCATTCCTGCAAAGGCAGGACACAGTAAGGCTAGCAGACAATAGCACTAGTTTGTGTAAGTCCTGCCCCTCCCGATTTCCCTTGCTTGAGCTCAGAGCAGTGGTTGGCATCCAATGCCAACGGCGCAGGCCACCGTGCATCTCCTAGCCTATCCTGTCAACAGCTGGCTGGTGCAAGAATGTCCAGACCTGCAGGTTGGCGTCTGGGAGGCTTCTCTGACTGCCGGATGTGGGGTAGTTGGGATCGGGGGTGGTCGTGGAAGATCGGGCGCAGGCTTCAATGCAGCAGTGCAGTTTTCACCAAGATTTGGCACTCCCCCTTCTGGGGTAGGGCTGGTGGAGCCGCATTGGCATCGGCAACGCTTAGGACATGGCCCGAAGGTCGATTGCTGGCTAATTCAGCTCGCTCTCATTAGTCACCCCGCGACGCGAAGGTCAAAAAAAGACACTCCCTCCCTCCCCTCCCTCCCCTCCCTCCTCCCTCCTCCCTCCTTTCCTCCCTCCCTCCCTCCCTCCGAGTCCGCGCCCTCCCTCCTCCCTCTAACAATTACTCAATATGTAAATACTCCCCTCTTCCCCAGATGGCTCGGGTGATGACTCGCGCACCCTCCGCGAACGTTTTTTTAACCACAGATTCCCGGAAAATCCGAAAACGACTCTCGCTGAGGCGCCGGCGTCATTTTTTCCCAAAACGTTGCTCTCGTTGAGGCGCCGGCCTCATTTCAGCTCCCGAATCGTTCCGAATCGTGCTCCCGCTGCAGCGTGGGCCTCATTTTCGGATCGGTGTTTGGCCTCCGTCGTTCAGGATGGCGTTCTCGCCCCAGCGCGGGCCTCTTTCTCGCGCGCCCATCCGCCCGCCACCACCGCGCCGCACCACCACCCCCACCACCACCACCCCCACCACCACCACCACCACCACCACCACCACCACCACCACCACCACCACCACCACCACCACCACCACCACCACCACCACCACCACCACCACCACCACCACCACCACCACCACCACCACCACCACCACCACCACCACCACCACCACAACCACTCACACACGCACGCACGCACGCACGCACGTGCACCACCACCCACTACGCACGCGCGCGCGGAGCCACAGGTCCGCTACGACGCGCGTCCGCGGATAGAGAAAATCAGCGCCATGGTAAGGGATGGGAGGGAGGGGTAGGACGTCAGATATGACGCGAGCGCACCTAGCTTGCCCCCTCCCCCTCCCCCTCCCCCTCCTCCTCCTGTCCTCCTCCTCCCCCTCGTCTGTCTCCTACTCCTCTCCTCCTCCCTACTCCTCTCTCCCCCCCTCCTCCTCTCCCCCCTCCTCCCCTCCTCCTCCTAATCCTCATCCTCATCCTCATCCTCATCATCATCCTCATCCTCATCATCATCATCATCATCATCATCATCATCATCATCATCATCATCATCATCATCACCACCACCATCATCATCATCATCATCATCATCATCAGCATCATCATCATTATCATTATCCTCCGTCGCTTCGGGAGCATTCCCCGAGACGAGGTGGCAGTGGGCGGCCTGACCGACCCCATCAGACAGTGACTACCGCCCTGCCTGCGGGATCGTCAGGCAGGACAGCGCAATCAACTCGAGTCACGACACCGAGGATAAGGGGGAATGACAGACATCGGCTACGTGTACAGTCGGACTTGATTGGACAGGACACGCGAGAGGACAAGAGACCCTTACGAGGGCCACATTGCCATAGGAATGTAGGAGGAATGGGTCGCGAGGCACATGACACGAGGGTACCCTTGATTTGGCAGGGCCGACCTTCTAATCAGGTCCGACTGTAAGAATCACCCCAGGCGAGGGTGACCTTTGGTGCGCGGCGCAGGGGGCCGCGTGGGGGGCCAAAATCCACGCGCTGGGGTGGCCCCTGTGGGCCCGCCCGCACTGAAGGCCACTCCTGCGCGCAGCCGAAAAAGGGGGGGGGGGGGGGCACCAGCCACGGGAGGGGAAGAGACGACCTGGAATCGGCGATATGCATCGCCGATGGATCGGCGATGGGCCCCCCCCGCCCGACGGGGAAACCCCGCGCTCCGGGCAGGTTCGGGCACCACGGTCTCCGATCGCACGCAGAAGGCATCCATGCACCAACACCGTGGCTTTGCTGGCCAGGGCCAGCCTGGGCCCCGGCATGGCGTTTACGCCCTCCTGGCCGATACCAGGAGGGCGTATACGCCACTGCGGGGCCCAGGAGCGCCCTGGCCAGGCACGGTGGTGGTGTATAGGTGCCTTCTGCCTACTCCGGGTTTCTTCATAAGCGCGGAGGGGTACCCCCCCCGACGGGGGTCAACCTCGCCTCGTCGTCGCGCCGCGGCGGCGGTCGGAGCGCCTTCGGCGCGCGGTGGCCTCCCGCGACGGGGGTCGACGTGGGGGTGCCGGCGGGGGTGGTACGCCCCCCCGACGCTTATCCAGAAACTCGGAGCATGATCGGGGAGGACTGGGCGGCGACACGTCGATGCCTCCGCCCCCCGGGGCAGGCCAAGCCCCCCGATGCGCCCTGATCCTCCCTGCCTCGCGCCCTGCCCGCGGGGCCCGGCGCACACGCCCGCGCGGTCTGCCCGCACTCGTGCTGCCTCGCGGGCGCGCGCCCTCCACCGGAAGCAGAGGCACGCAGCGCCGTCGGCCCGAGCCACCACGCCGAGCGCGGCGCTCTGGGCGTCACAGCCTTTCCTCGGCGGCGGTCGCTCGCCGCCGATTTCCTCACAGTGGGCGATGCCACCCTAACCCAGGCCCCAGGGCCCTCACGGATCGATCCAGCTCGAGAACTGCCGCAGAAGGATGGGGTCTGGGACTCAGACCTCGACTTCTCGCGTTCAAGCAGCTTTTTGCAACGTCGGATCTCAGGGAGAACCCCAGGATGCTCCGCAGCCCCATCCCCCATCTCCTTCTGATGGTAATACGCGTGGCCCTCGGTCGAGTAGTACGTGTTCCATATAACCTGCGGCTCAGTGCGCACAAACTGGTGATGACGAGATCGGCTGTGAAGGCCAAAGCCGAGGCTGACTGGCCCCAAGATAGCACGTGAGGACGGGGAGGAGAGGCCGTGGACGAGAAGGAGGAGGAGGAGGAGGAGGAGGACGAAGTGAAGGCAGATAACTCTGGGGAGGAGGAAGAGAAGTAAGAGGACGAGGACGAGGACAGGGAGAGGGGAGCAGCAGGAGGACAAAGGAGAGACGGCGAGAACGAGATCGAGGAAATCGACAACAACCACGCCGAAGGTGAGCACGTCGTCGTCGACGGCATCGACAACATCGGCTAAGACGACCCCGGAGGGGGACGACAAAGACGACGACCATGTAAGCGTTATCCGAATTATGGGTTCCCACCTTTGGCCAAAGGATGGGAGGGGGTCCGAGTCTGGGCTGGTGCTCAATCGCTCTGCGTTTACCAGTCGCGCTAGCAAAACTGCAGGTGGGGGTCCATACCAGTCGCCAGCAAACCAGGCGCCAAAAGCAGCCAAGATATGGTCTAGGGCCCATGAGCCCGCGCCGATCGGCGAAACAAGTTGTAAACAACAATTCTCATCTGGCGAACATGTGATCTAACAAGCTGATTTGACCTTCCTCCTTTGTGTCTCCCTCTCCCTTGTACCCGCCCACTGATGAACCAGCCGAATTCTAAGGGAGATCGTTGCATAGAGGCTCCTGGGAGAAGCGTTCAGCGGTGCACTCTGCGTGCGCACCCGCCGACGGGCATGGCGCAGGGGCTCCCTGGCCAATTGCAGATTCGGTGCTCGCGCTGTCAATGCTCTGCTTTCCTAGGGCTTTGCAGCGTTGTCCGCACCTTGCTTCTGCCTCCTGTGCGCAGCTGCGTTCTTGCTACTATGGACACTGCGCAGGCCTGACGAAAGCTTGAGAGGTCCCTTCCAATGTGTGCACTCTGCGTGCGCACCCCGCCGACGTAGCCGTCATGCGCGCTGACACGCCCGCGGGCGACCCACCAACGTGAGTGCAGTGCAGGGACGTTCTTGAATTTGGGGGCCTCCAGGGCGTCTCAGAGTAAACTGTGAGGAAGTATCAGGGGGGGCCGTTGTCGTCTTCACTTAGCTCTCACAAAATCGCGAAGGAAATATCCAGTAGAAGACGTTGTCGCCGCAGTTGGGCCCTCAACATCTTGGATGAATTGCGAGGACTTCTCGAGCGAGAGCGCCGTTCCTGAGTTTGGGAGCCTCCAGGGCGTCTCGGGGTAAACTGTGCGGAAGTATCATGAAAGGGCCGTTGTCGTATTCACCTAGCTCTCACAAGATTCCATGAATTGCGAGAGCGTCTCGGGCGAGAGCGCCATCCCTGAGCGTGATAAAACATATGCCCAAGGCGTCCCGGAGTAAACTGTGAGGAAGTATCGAGTGGAAGCCGTTGTCATCGTAGCTGGGCCGCCGACAGATTGGCTCCATTGCGAGGACGCTTCGAGCGAGAACGCCGTTCCTGAGTTAGGGGCCCCCTCTGGCCAAGGCGTCTCGCAGTAAATTGTGAGGAAGTATCGAATCGAAGCCGTTGCCGTCGCAGTTGGGCATCCAACTACTTGGCTCAACTGAGAGGACGTCTCGAGCGAGAGCGCCGTTCCTGAGTTCGGGGCCCTCTCTGGTCAGGGAGTCTCGAAGTAAATTGCGAGGGAATATGCAGTGAAAGCCCTTGTCGTCGCAGTTGGGCCCTCAACAGTTTGGCTGAATCCCACCAGCCCTCTGGGCGTAGGTGGTCTAGAACAGATCCTCTTCCACCCCTCCCTCTTCCCCCTTGGGGAGGGGTTTACCCCTCCCCCTACCCCCTCCCCTGGACCTGGACGGGGGGGGCCGCGGGTAGTTAGAGCGTCCCAGATGGCCCAAGACGGCTCCAAGCGCGCCTCAGAGAACCCAAGATGAGCTCCAAGATGGCTCAAGATAGCGCAAGATCGCTCGAGATGGCTCCTAAGATGGTTCCAAGAAGCCCAAAGACGGCCCCAAGATAACTCCAAGTGGCCAAACAGCTCCCCAAGGAGGCCCCGAAGAGGCCAAAATCGTCCCAAACCCTAAGGGAAATCAATGATTTTTGCTTTCTCGCCTTTTCGCTTCCGATGGCCATCCGAGGCCTGGAGATGGCTCCAAGATGGCCCAAGAGGGCCCCAAGAGAGCCCCAAAGAGCCCCAAGACGGCCCCAAGAGCGCCCAAGAGCACTCCAAGAGCGTTCCAAGAGGGGTCCAAGAGGCGATTTTAGGGGCTTCCGAGGGGGGGCGCTAATTCACCCCCCCCTCTTGTTTGATCGACTCCCTCCAAGATGGCCCCAAAAGCGCCCCGAAGGCTCCCCATAGCGCTCCAAGAGCGCCCCAAGACGCGCTCAGGACGCCCCAAGAAGCGCCCCATAGCCTCTCAACAAACCCCCAAAAGGCTCCTTCTTCTCCTCCTCCTGCTCCGATTCCTCTTCCTTCGTCCTCTTGGGGCTTGACGGTTTCTCCGGCCTTTTGTTTCTCCACATGCTCCGCCACTTCTTTGATCAGGGCAACTCGTAGGGTTATCGTCACTCGATGGGCTTCTCGACTTTTTCATCCTAAGCCCTTCCGAGGCCTCAAGCTCGTTCCATAAATCCAACAGACGGCTTCAAGAGAAACTCAAGAGAGCTCCAAGACGGCCCCACCTGGGGGCGGGGCGACGACGACGACCAAGGCGGCGGCGGCAGCGATAACGACGCCGACGACGGCCCGACGACGACGACCCGGCCAAACCATGCGCATGCTCTAACAGAGCCTGGAGCGACCATTTAAAATGTTTTGTTGTGGCCTTGCGCCGGCCGTTTTTTGAAAGCCCCAGGGACGTCCGCGGACTCTCCAAGGCTTTCTAAACATAACCCCGCTGAAAATGGCTATCAGCTAAACTTGCAGGGACGACGTCGAAGACGAAGGCGGAAGCGGCGACGATAATGGCGACGGCGACCCTGACGATTTGTATGTCCTCATCTCCGCCGCTCACGGCTTACTCAGGCTTACTCGGCAGCCTGGCATACGGCGCCGAGAACTTGCTCAGAGAACTGCGCAGAGCGCGTTTCATTACCTCCGATGGATGCGTCTGGAAGTCACCGCGCCGTGCGCGCAACGGAAATGTCCCGAATTGGGCCAGGTGCGAACGCCGCGTCAAGGCCGAGAAACATAGAACGCCTCGCCGCGCCGAGCGCGCATGGCAGTGGCTCCAGACTCCAGACGCACCAACGCGCGAACGTCGCACTACGGGCAGCGCGTGATCGGAACACTCGCTGCTCCAAACTCAGAGAGACAGGCGCTCGCGCCAGAGAACCGAAACGTCTACCGTCTGTAGAGGCGTCCACCGTCTGTAGACACTGCGCAGAGCGCGCCTCGCTGTGCCTCAGAACTGCGCCGAGCGCGAAAATTGCGTAAAAACGTTGAGAGGGTTCCATGGATGCCGCGCGCCATCCTCTAGGCGCCCCGCCCCCAGGCCTTTCTCCACCAGGCGGGCTGCGGATTCAGATCGTCCAGGAACTTTCGCTCCTCGGCGGTTATCCCTGTGTCGCTGCCCGGCCAGCGCTTCTCGTGATACACGACCGGGGCCAACGGGCACTTCAATTGGTGGATGGGGCAAAAGCACTTACAGAGACGCTTGCTGCCCTTCAACTTCCCACGCAGTTCTTTCACCCGCCTCTCCGCTGCCGCGGCGCACTCTTTGCACTCGAGTTTATGCCGTGAATGGTATTTGTAATTGCTGAGCATCATCGCATCGAACTTCTTGGCCCCGAACTGGCCCTTGCACCTCTGGCATGTGTACGTCTCCACGTCGTCTGGGTGGTAGCCCAGACTGCGGCAGGGCTTGCAGACGAGAGCTGTCTGATGATTGCTATGGTTTTTGCGTTCGCTCTTGGACCAGCTGCTGAGTTCATACGCCTTCTTGCAGGCACCGCAGCGCAGCTTGTTCTGGCAGTCCTTGCACACCTTGCGGGAGCTTGCCTGCCTCTCCGCATTCTGCAGCACAGCCTTGTCAAATCTGAGGCTGCCGAAGATCTCGAGACACTCCGCGCACTTGTGCTCTTCGTATTTCCCCTTCCTCGGCGTAAAGCCTCGCTCCTTGCAGTTCGGGCAAACGAGATCTCTCCCCTCTGAATTCTCTGAAGAACCTCGATGATGTTTCAGGAAGTCTTTGGTCCACGTGCTCGCCTCGAACAAGTTCTTGCAAGCCGAGCATCCATGGTAGCCGGCAGTCACTTTCCCATTCCCTTTCCACCTGCGCTCCTTGCACCGCCTACACGCATCAGATTCACCTAGATTGTTTTCTTCCGTCGCTTCTTCAAGCTCCTGGCTAGTTCGCTTACGAGAAGCTCTGTCCGAAGTCATCTCCGCCTGCGCCGAGCGCGAAGCGTCCGCACCAACAGCCTTCTGGCAATTCAGGCACCTCGTCCACATACCCTGCGACACATACTTGTGGTAGAAATCACCGGCATTCTGGACGCCGAAGCTGGCGGCGTCGAGCATGTACCGCTTCTTTCCCTGGAGATAGCAGCTTGCGCAGATGTGTACCATTGTCACGGGGTCGCTCTTCTCTTCTTCAACTGCAGCGTCGTCTGCGTCTTCGGCGTCCCACTCGTCCATCGCTTCCTCCCACGTGATGTGCCCCATGAGTTTCCGTCGTAGCCGCTCTGGTCCTATCGGGTTGCCGCGGGAGAACAGGAACGCGGAGAACACTTGGAGAACGCAGATTTTCAATAACAGCTTCACTCTTGACAAGCAAACGTACGCGGCGATCTGCAAGGTCATCGACACCTTGCTAGATGCTTGCTGTAGATCCACGAACGCAGCGTCAAGAGTGGCCCCCTGGATCATGTGCGCAGTCGACCCGAAATCCGGGAGGAACCAGAAGCCCGTGCGCCTGGCCTGGATGCCCGTGTGCTTGTTGACCTTCCAAGTTCTTGTCCTTCTCTTCAACGGGTATATTCCAGGGGCGAGGTTGCCGACACGCCACTCGGCCTCGGGGAAGTGCAGATAGATCACGAGCGGTAGGGTCTCCAAAATGAACTCCCCTTCGATTTCCTCGAACTTGCAATCGGGAGGAAGCGTCCAACCGTGAATGACTCCTTTTCGGTGTCTGTAGAGCTGCCTGCTGCGGTCCACATTCTCTGTGAGTCGAATCGGCATGCCCTTGGCGAGAGGATAGATGCTGGGTATGTGGCCCGTCTCCTGGCCGTGCCTG
>CAUYUJ010002359.1:0-10000 GCA_963575745.1 Prorocentrum cordatum
ATTGGAACGGATAACCTAACGCTCAGCAAGACAAAACCCGGAAAACAGCAATAACAATTCGCCTTCGGCAGAGTTAAACGCAAAACTGGGAAGGACGACTTAACGCTCGGCAGAACAATCGCAGGAACAGCAAGGAAAACCAAACATGCATCCTGAATTCAGCAGGAACTGGGCAGGAACACTTAGCATTCGGCAAGGAAGACGTAGAAATTTGGCAGGGAAAACCTCACACTCGACAGGATAAGCACAATAACTGGGGAAGACAACCTAACATTGTGCACGGGGCAAACAACAAAAACAAACAAACAAAAAAGGGCAGGAAAACGTCAACGTCGGAGGGATAAATAATTTGGACAGGAAAACGGAGCACTCGGAACCAACGAAACAATGCGCAGGAAGACCTGGCACTTGGCGAATAACAAAAAGCAAGAATGCGCAGGATAGCGTGGCATTCGGCAGGACAAACCGGCTGGACTTCGGCAGGAACTGGAAATGAAAACTTAACTTCAGGGGGAACATGGCAAGGATGGCGCGCGAAATGAAAGCATTCGGCACGGAAGATACTGCGGAGGAACATTTACCCTTCGGTGGAAATTCGGCAAACTTCGGATCGGAAAACCGAACCTTCTGCAGGAAAAGGCCGGACCTGGACAACAAAAGCCGCACGTCCGGCACGTGAAATGGCAGGGACTGGGCAGGACGCCCAGCGCTCGGCAGGAAAAAAAATGCGACAAGAAACCGGGCAGAAACAAATCGCGCGTTCCCCAGCAATTCCCCGGCGGATCCGATCCCCTCGTTTTCCAGGCTCTTCCCCGCTCGTCTCCTCGCCATCGCTCGGACGTCCATTCCCTGTGTTTTTGGTCGGTTTCGTGCGTGGTTTGGGATTTTTTCGCCAAATGATCAAGGATGCTCCTCGATGGTCCTCGCCGAAGGAAAAATGCACACGTCCGAGCGATGCCAAGTCACTGGCCCCGGCGCCAGCGATCTGGGTTTTCCCCGGCGGGGCCCCGCGATTCCCGGTTTCGCGCGGCGGGCCAAGTCCTCCTCCTCTCGCTTAAAAGCCCCCGCCTTCTCCTCCCCCCCCTTCCTCCCTCCCTACCCCTTCCTCCTCCTCCGCCTCCTCCTCCTCCTCCGCCTCCTCCTCCTCTCTTCCTCCTCGGTTCTTCCTCCTCCTCCTCCTCCTCCTCCTCCTCCTCCTCCTCCTACCCCCTCCCACCTTCTCCGCTGCCTCCTCCTCCTCTTTTTGCTCCTCCTCCTCCTCTCCCTCCTCCTCCTCTCCTCCTCCTCTCCTCCTCCTCCTCCTCCTCCTCCTCCTCCTCCTCCTCCTCCACCTCCTCCACGGACTCATCTTCACTTCCTCTCCTCCACTCCCATCCTCATTCGTCCTCTTCCACCTCCTCCTCCTTGTCTTTCACCTCCCCGTCCATCTCCCCCCATCCCCCCCCTCCTCGTTCCCCCTGGCCCTTTTCCTCCTCCGCCTCCGCCTTGTCCTCCCCCTCCTCCTCCGCTACCTCCTCCTGCCCCTCGCCCTCGTCCCCCATGGTCATGCTCCGCCTCTTTCTCGCCCCTCTCCTCCTCCGTGTCATCCTCCACCTGCCAGTCGTCGTTTTCCTTCGACTCTTCCCCTCTCCTCCTCCCTCCCCCCTCCTTGTCCTTCTCCTTTCCCTCCTCCTTCCCTCCACCTCGCTCCTCCCCCTGCGCGCTCGAACCAAGGATGCCCCCGCCGCCCCCGCCCCCGCCGCCGCTGGCAATCGCGGCGGCGGCGGCAGGGGCGGGGATGATGGCCGCCACAGCTGAGACACAGCCAGCCGCGGCGTGACGCGGCAATGGTGGCACGGATTCGCACTTTCCCCGAAAACAGCGCCTGTACGATGGCCGCCGTTGCTTCGCACCTGGGGAAACAGGACGGAACGAAAACAAGACTCGGGCCCGCAGGGCGGCCAGGACTGGGCGTGCCAGAGTGTCGCCGCGAGTGCTGCAGCGGCATCCCGGGGTTCTCGCCATCGCTCGGACGTCCATTCCATGTGTTTTTTGTCGGTTTGCGTGGCTTTTTCGCCAAATGATCAAGGATGCTCCTCGAGGGTCCTCCCCGAAGGAAAAATGCACACGTCCGAGCGATGCCAAGGGCCTGGGCGTGCCAGAGCGTCGCCGCGGGTGCTGCAGCGGCATCCCGGGGCCGGGTCTAGCGGGCAGGCGTGGGCGCGCCGGTCTGCCGCATGGGCGCCGAAATGCCGCGTGTGTGCCGCACACTTCTCTCCGGGCAGCACGGCTTTTCGGCCGCTGCTGCCGCTCGCGGTCTTGCTCGCGGTGTTCCTCCCTTTCCCCCTCAGCTTCGATTTCCCTCTCCTCAACTTCCCAGTGTTCCGCCCCCCCCCCACTGTCCCCAGCCTCTCGCCCTCCGGATATGTCCACTGACTGCCGCTGCCGTCGGCGACCCTTCTGGTGCCGACGACGCTCCTGTTTCGGTTCCTGCTCCCTCTCCTGCCACCCATCATCACGCATGCTCGGCATCCCCCTGTTCCTGCCGCTCCAGCTCATCCTTCACTGCTCCTGCGAGCGTCCCTCACTCATCCTGCTCGTATTGCTTCCACTCCGGATACCCAGCCGTCGATGAAACAATACTGGAGCCACGGATACTCTGCTGCGACCGCAATAAAAAGGAAAATAAAACACGCGCGTTGCGTGTGGCGACACCAACAGCTTCGCGATCGTTTTGCTTCCCCCCTGGCGCAAAAAAAACATTTGCGCGCGTTGTTTCTGCGCGGGGTGACCTTCGGGGATCCCGCTGCTGGCGCGGGGAAGAGCTGTCCTGGGCGCGGGGCGTTCTTTTTTGGGGACCTCAACATGCCGTCCTAGAGGCCCTGGTTCGAAAAAACAATTCAATGACGGAACGCCGGGCCCGATCCAGCGCGCGGCAGCACAAATAATCACGCGCTTCGCGCAAGTTCTCGTCCGCATCGTATCGCTTGTCAGGAAAGGACGGATGAGAACACATCCGTTCAAAATCGGTTTCCGGACCCTCCCGTGGTCCATCAGGCGCAGTTTGCCCCCGCGCACCAGAGCGTGCACCATAAACGAACTAGAGGCATCACGCGCGCTTCGCGCAACTCTTGGCGACCATTGTGTCGCCGGCGTCTTAGGTCATCTTATGCACACACAGACACACACACACACGCGCACACACAGACACACAGACACACAGACACACAGACACACACAGACACACAAACACACACAGACACAAACACACACGCGGACACACACACACACACACAAACACACACACACACAGACACACACACACACACACACAGAGACACGCCTGTGTAGACGGGCTCGCAAAGAGGAGGACAGTGAGGAGGACCGAGGAGATAGAGGAGGAGGAGGACAAGGAGAAGGAGAACGAGGACGAGGAGGAAGAAGAAGAGGATCGAGGAGGAGGCGGATCGAGGCCCTAGGATGAGGAGAAGGAGGAGGAAAAAACAGGAGGAGAAAGAGGAGGAGGTACGCGTCCAGCATGTCATATTGTTTCTTGGCCAAGGCATCATCATAAGGCTCGGGCTTTGTCGGCAGATGAACCCCGTACGCACGAGCAAAGATGGCAAGCACAACTCGCGCATTAAGTCGACCTTGGGCCTTGGGCCAAAATTACTTCAGGCGAGATGGCTGCGGGAAGAGAAGGAAGAAGAGGAGGGGGAGGATGAGGAGGAAAAGGTGGGCCCAGAATTCCGACGTCGCGTTTCTGTTCGCAGCGCCCATCCCAATCGGGAACGGCCAAAGAGGGGGGTGTCCAAAAGGGGGGGGTGCAAATCATGACCGGCGGCACGTGCGCGGCCCAGCGGGGGGGGCCAGGGACGTAATGAAATAAGAAAAGGCGCCATGATATCTGGGGAAATATCATGACCCACGCCATGATATCCCCCCCCCTAGTCATCACCCCCCTCTTTTCCGCCCCCGACCCGAAAGACCTCGGCCTCTTCCTGGGGACCAGCTTTTCGCCCCGAGGCACTTTTTGGTGGTCGTGGGGCCTTGCGACGGCCCCGGGGCCCAGGATGCTGGACCTCGCCGAACCACCCAGCGTGGCTTGCGCACAAGAAGAGGGCACGGGAGAGGAACGCGGGCGAGAAGGACAGGACGAGCGAGGATCGAACAGGAACAGGGGGCGGAGGAGGCAAAGGAGGACGGAGGCTCGAGGAGGAAGAGGAGGAGGAGGAGGAGGAGGAGGGGGAGGAGGAGGAGGAGGAGGAGGAGGAGGAGGAGGAGGAGGAGGAGGAGTATTTAGTACTCCGCGGGCCGTGAGCGCCTCTCCTCCGAAGCCGAAGCCACGCTGAGACACGCGCGGGCGAGGGAGGGAAGAGGGGGGAGGACAGGCAGCCGCTCAGCCGCGGCTGCCACCTGGGGTCCCAGGAAGGGCCACCCCCAGGAATATGAGCGCCTCGCCGAAGCACATGGCTGGGGCCCCGGGGGGGGCCACCCCCAGCAATACAGCACGTCGAGGCCGCCCACGAGGATGGAGGCCAAATGCCATGAAAACCACAGCGGCCTCCATACATCAAAATGATCTGACAAGTAGAAGTAGCAGCTGGGATACAGTTAGAAGCTGCTGGCCGAGATGACCGCTGCACTCATCCGTCAGTCCTCTCAAGAAATGCTTGCCGACACAACCGCACTTCAAGCGCGCGTGGATCTGCAGGCCACGGAAGTACCCCAGCAAATGAGATACGTGCATCGGAATCCCTTGCGCCAGCACCCCAACGCCACCAACTCGCTGAATACTGCCATTGACAACGCCGCCCAAGCAAGTTGTCCCCAGGAGCTTCCCCAAATTCCGACCACTGTCACTGCAGCCACACGCAGAGCAATGGAAGGCCGTTCCCATACCAGCGTACACCTGATGCTCCGACATCGTGACTTCACGCCGAAAGCACACCGCCGTAGAACGTGTTGGCCGCAATCTCTTCGGTTCCGCCTCCGCTGCTTCCGAGGAAGCCTTGGCCAGGGGCTTCCGCGCTGCCCTGCCAGTCGCCTCAGCGTGCTCCCCAGCTGCCGCCGCCGTATTTGGAACCGCGCACTTCTCAGCCCAAGAGCCTGCTGCTTCATCAGCCATCGCATTGGCCAGGTACTGCTCCACCGTGGCGCCAGAGTTCGCCGTCTCTTCAATTGACATGTGGCTCTCGATTTTGACGACATTGGGCAGTGACGGATGTGGCATCATCAACTTTAATAAGAGGTCCAAGTTGGCCGTCGGGAGCCGGCCTGCATTGAGCTTGGCGATGCCCTTTCACGACGCAGCCCGAGTCCGTGACAAAAATGAAGGGCACGCCGAGCCCTAAGAAATCCTCCACCGCCGTGAGCAGAGCCGTCGCCCCCCCCCTGTTGATGGTTTGTTTCTAGGGAATGCCGCCCCCTCGGGAACGCGACAACTTGACATCCAAGGCAGGTTCGCGGCGGACCTGGGTAACTTGGACCGACCAACCAATCCGCCGAAGCCGTGGGTCTCCACTTCGAGCCTCCGACAAGTAGGTGCCCGCAACCTTGAAGATCACCCTTGTGGCCCGTAACCTCGTCGAACGGTGTGTCTGTCGTCATATCCACTTGCGTCCAAGACGAAGGTGGGACTCCTCGAAGCCAGAAGCAAGGTAGCTCTTCATGATCCACATGAGCACGACGGATAAGTGTCTGAGAGATGGTAGAAAAGTGGCCATTGCAGGAACAAGCCCAGCTGCGATGAAGATCCGTCTCCTCGTCGCCACAAGCGCATCTCTGGCAGCCCGTGGGGTCCAGCTTGCTGCTACTCAGGGTGGCTATCCTGCTGCGTGTCCAGCAGGCTCCCGTCATGACTGCTTCGACGGCGCCAAACATCTCGAGTTCGCCATTCTTCCACAAGGAAGCGAGGTGCCAACGCGCATCGCGTATATCTGCTCCTTCTGATAGGCCCTTGTCATTCCAGTGCCTCGAAGCTTTGCCCCATCGTGCCCTATCGATGGTGTCCGAGATGGCGTCTTTGAGGGCGCTCATGTCCTGGGGGCCTCTCCCTATGGTACTGCCTGGTGCCACGAAGCGCCCCCCATCATCCGATATCCAAGCCCGGGGGCCCACAGGGTCCCATCCCAGCCTATGTCCAACAGCGTGGCGATCGTTGCAGAAACCACTCCGGCGATGCCACGCCATCTGTCTTTCTGCGCTCTGTCGCCGATCCTCCTCCTAGCCGTGCGCCGCGATCGCCGAGCCAATGCCAGATCGAACCCAGGTTCGAATGCCGCAGCCATCAACGACTCAATCAGCCCGTGCACAATCTGGCACAGCGGGCCCTTCCTCCCCACTCGAAGTTGCAGCAAGGTGGCAAGGCAACGACCTGGCCACTTCGTGGCCAGGGTCTGCCCGAGAGCCTTCCTCCAGCCGTTGGTAACTGAGGGGGCCGCGCCGAACGCTTTGTCCAAATAGTCCGCCATCGGTAACACTCCCATCATAGCGAGCTTGGCATTTATCTTCTCCCGAACAGCCCCTTGTGCAAAGCGCTTGACGCGGTTGAACCGGTTTGGTGCTCCCCGCCGACGCTGAGCTTGCTTGGGGCGTCGAAAACCAACTATGCCCCGATCAAGACCTAGGAGAACATTCCCCAGGTCGACTTGATTGGCGACGATGGTAGATTTAGTCAAAATATTTAAACCCGCGTCGGAGCATCTTTTGGCACGTGTGAGTCCTGCCTGCAACGCTAGACCAAGGACCCTCTTGCACCTTCCTTCCACAGCAGACGATCCTGCCACGGCAGCGTCCCAATGCCGAGCCCTACCACGAGCCAGCTGGCACGGTACTCACCTCGTTAACTCGACCACCGCCTCGCAAGGTTAGACAGTGCCCCGGTGGCCCTGTCGTCGCCTGAAGGTTTCCTCGCGAGGGTCACCAATGCTACTGTGAGCTGCCAGGGCCAGGCAACCTCTTCTCAATCAGCTGGAATAAATGCACCAATTCCAACTTTCCTTGCACTGTAAGCCAAACCAGAACTTTCTTACCTGGCTGCTCGATTCCCTTGGCCGAGATCCCTCCTCCAGCGTCTCCAAGTCGAAGGTGGGGAAGGGAGCTTCCCTGAAGCGGCCGCGCGCAGTGCTCAAAAGATACAACACCTTCTCGATATCCAAAGAAGGATGACTCCACTTCTTTCGCCAGACCTGCGCTCTGATATCCATCGCCGTGAGCGGACCGGAAGAGACATCCAGACCGTCCTCGACCTGGTCCTGCGCGGCTGGCTTATCCTTGATGAGTCGGAATAACTTGCCAGGCGCCGCTGTGCACTGCTCCTCCGCGCATTGCGAGAACGCTAGGTACTGCGAGTAGCACTCCATTATTTGTAGACTGCTGGCAATATTGCCGCATGCCTCCATGCACCTGCGAACGGTGTCATACGCGGCGGAGCTCAACATGCGAGAGTTCCTGCACCATGACTGCTTCTCCTTCCTCGGCAAAGAGGCCAGGGTGGAAGTGGGGGCGCTCGCTGTCGCGCCCCTCAGTCTGTTGATGAGCTCGCTGGACCTGGGGGCCTCGCGTTTCGAGGTGGCCCTGTCAAGTTCCTCTGGCAAGAAAGCAATCTTAGCCCACCAGTCCACCCCAGGGCCCCGAGTCCGAGTGAAAGGAGGAGAAGGCACAACTTTGTTGATCCTGACCGAACCAGCAATGCCTCTACCACGCTGGGCTTCGCCGTCCTGGTCCAGACCCTCACCATCACATAGAATGCTGAACTAGTTATCCATCTTGCTGGCCCACATGCCAAATTGATGTCCCAAAGAGGAAGCGCTGTCGGCCGTGAGATGCCACGCGTGTGAGTCCCGGGCGTAATCTGGAGTTTCGGACCGTCGTTTGTCCTTCGTGATGGCGATCGAGCCCCAAACCTCCCCTCTGTTGCGCAAAGACCACTTCTTGCCCAACCCTGCATCAGCTGCTGGTGGGACTAGGCCTGCTCCTGGTTCATCCTCGGGCGGTGGGCCCTCGTCGCCCTCCCCCTCGCCATCGCACTCCGATTCCTCCCCCAAGTCCGCAGGGCCCAGGTGAGTGAATGGCGGCGGTGCCTTGGCCCCCAATCCCTCGCGAGATCCCAGCGCTGGTACTTTGGGGATCGTCGCCGTCGGGGTAGCCACCACCGCCGCGTTCCGCGGGCGCGTACTGTTCGGGTCGGCCGTTGTCTTCGGCTGGTTGAGGTTGGGAGGTCCGAAGGCCTTGGGAAGTTCCAGCGCGTGTCCTTATGCTTCTTCGGCCTCCAACAAGAGATCCAGCACTACGCCGCAATGGGCCTAACCCCCTTCACCAACCATATCAGTAATCGCGCGCACCCGATCAAGGTACTCAAGAACGAATCCTGAAGCCACCGCGTAGTCGAGTGTACCTTGACTACTAGTGCACGTGTAATCCACACTGTCGGCAACCCATCTGTTTCCCTGCGCCAAGTTGAGCCACGCTGCTTTCCGAAGGGCTTCAGGCGGGAAGTTCCAATCGCACAGGATGACCGATGGCTTCTCCCGAATGGCTCCTGGCATCCCCAGTGCATTATAGAGGTGGCCGCCAAGGATCACGACGCGCGCACCCTTCAAGACTACCTGCGCCCCCGCCAAGTCATCGAACCGAACGCCCGTGGTGATGTTCTGGTCCATCTTGTGTCAGTCGAATCTCTTGCCTGGTAAGTCGTCCATGTTCGTGGCCGGACGTCGTAAGATGCCACTTTCATGGAGACTCCCATAACTACTCCACCTGCCTTCGGAGTGAAACGTGCCGATTCAGCACCAGCAGGGCAAACCATGCTCTTGTAGCCCGCTTTATCCAACTCCACTAACACATCGTTCGCCTCCAACATGTCCATGTGAGTTTCCTGGATGATGATCGCGTCGTAAGGTCGCTTCAGTAGCTGCTGTGCCGAAGGGCCCCAAGTCGACATGTTGCGCATATCAGTGCGGAACTTCACGCCTCCGTCCTCTTGATGTGTGCCTTCTGTCTTCGCTGCCTGCTTCCCAATCCCAGTAGCCGATCCATGGCCCACGTCATAGGAAGTAGTAGCCTGTCCCAAGGTGGAAGAGGCCCAACTCCAGACCAGGTTAGCCCTGCCTTGGGCTAGGTCGTCCACATCACTATCCTCATCACCGTCTGGGAAAGGCCGATCGGGCGGCACTCGATTCCCACGCAGATGCCTGAATCGACGACGCAGTTCCCGAAGGTCTTGATAGTGCCATCTGACAAACCTACGGCATTGATCCCTGCCCCTGATGCCATTGAGAGCCACAGAGAAGAATGCTCGATGAGGCTCGACCCGAATCCAAACTTCAGTGCACGACATCTCGGCGATCCCCGCCAATGGACGGTCATGGACAGTTTCCAAGTTGATGTACATCGCCCTCCGTGATCTGTGCGAAAGGGCCTCGATGAAGCGCGGGACGCACCATTCTCTCCAATGCTCAATGTTGTTGGATCATTCTCCCCGGATATTGTAGATCCAGATTGCTCCTGTAGCTGTCATCTCATCACGCATCAATCGCCGCTCCCACGCAATATTGCCGGTCCTGGGTAATGGGACAATGGTGGCCATCTACCCATCCAATCCGACTGATTCGCATTGCGTCCAGCAAAACGGCCGGCCGTTTGTCCCACGCGACTGTTATCCCAGGCCTCCTGTGGCCTGGGTGCCCTGGAGACAAGCCGGCTGCCGCGACGATACCAGGGCGAACCTGGATTTGCAGCTGTCCCCTCAGAGAAAGCAAGCTTTCAAGATACCGCCCAGCCTGATACCGATATCTCATCTTCCCAAAAGAGAAAGCAATCCTGCCCTCCGTGGATGAAATGGCCGCACAGCTCAAGGTAATCGGCATCCCAGTCAAAGCCAGGGGCCCCGAGAGGGGCCACCCCCTGGCCGTCATCTGTGAAGCCGTAGACCGCATCAGCGTTGTCCGTGCCAGGGGCCCCAGGAGGGGCCACCCCCTGGATCGTGTCTGAATCGAGAAGAGCTTCGTCCCCCAGTCCT
>CAUYUJ010002359.1:15000-110087 GCA_963575745.1 Prorocentrum cordatum
GGCCAAAACAGAAATCATCAGCATATGCAAGGGAGAGCTCAATGTGGTCGGGCAGGCGCCAGGCCAGCCACGCAAGTACAGGCTCCACCGCAAGAGTGAACAAAAGCATAGAGCTGGGGTCGCCCTGACGAGCGCCTCGTTCAATGGCAAAGCTGTCCCATGGCCGACCGAAAAGCGAAATCGTGGCAGTGTTATTGTCATAGAGTTCCATGAAGAAGTGGACCACGGCACCAGGGACCTTCATTTTCTCCAGGACGTGGAGGGCCCAGGGGGCAAAGATCGAGGGGAAAGCAGACTCAAAGTCTGTTAGGACCAAACCAGACGTGTACCGATCTTGAAAATGTGCTTCTGAAGGATGAACAACTCAGCTTCGATAACATTCACAATCATGTCCCGTCCCCTGAAACATGTTTGCGGGGACCGTAACAGGTTCGATAACGCAGCCTTCTTGGATAAAGTCCAAGTCATAGAAGAAGAGAGAAGCTTGCAATCGGTGTTCGTCATGCTAAGCGGACGCGTGACCTGCGGCTTCCTAAAGACACCCTCCCCGACCTCCTGTTCAGTGATTTTCTTAGGGAGGAAAATCATGATGGCATTTTTCATGTCGATGGGGGGGTTCGAGGTCGGGTGAGTGAACAGGCGGCAGTAGCAGTCGTACAGGGCGTTCTTGGCAGCGGGTACCTTCCAGGCAGAGTAGGGAATGCCATCCTCCCCAGGCATGCTGTCCATCTTACGGCGTACCAAGTCATCCCACTCCACCTCTCCCAGAATCCATCCCTCCTCCTGAAGCTCGTTAAAAGTGGCGTTGGCAGGGACAGAAAGCGGCTGGATGAAACGCGAGAGCTCAGGCCAAAGCGAGGTGTCCACCTCGGGTGCGGCAAAGACCTCCTTCCAGTGCTGCAGAAGAGAGTCAGCTGCTTCGGCCTCCGATGAACTCGGGGTGTCCGTTTCCGAGAGGGTGCCCTGGAGCCAGGTGCGACGCTTCATTTTCCTCCATAGCTCTTTACGGTTGTGGACCTTTTTGCGGGCGCTGACAAGGACCTCCTCAGGGGTATTCGCAGCACCTGCCTCGAGCTCACGCTCTTCTTCTGCAAGCAAAGAGATGTGCAGGTTCTGAGCATGCTGACAGAGGGCGAGAATGCGGGCATCGTGAAGATCAGGGGATGGAAAATGAGCGGCAAGAGCGGGATAAGCGCGAACAGCGAGACGCACGCGTAACTCGTCATGAGCGCGCCACGCACGGAGGGCTTGGAGGGTCCTGAAATGCTTTGCCTCCGTCGTCTCCGCCGGCTGGGCTGCGAGTTGTGACCGGACCTCTTCAGCAACTTCAAACATCAGGTCCTTGACGCGGCCAAGGCGGTCCCAGGGATCCAGGTCCAGGTCAAAGAGGGCGGAAATCGCTGGTTCCAGGATGCTCTGAAAGAGCGGGTGGCGAGCCAGCCACTTCGGGAGCTTCTTGGGGGCCTCCTGGGGCTTGAAGGTGCTGAGGGTCACAACGACGGGGATGTGGTCCGAGACCGTGTTCGACTGTAGCCGCCCAAGAGTTTCCCCACTGATAGTGGGATCAGCAAGCAGAGCAGGTGGCAGCGTGCAGTAAGCTCGATCAAGACGTGCGGTGTGAACAATCGTGCCCTCCCTGACCTCCCGCCTCGTGTCCTCGGATTGGTAAAGTTCTGTCCACTGAGCGCTATGCCGAAAGAAAAGATTCGTGTGGGAGTCATCGCCCGAGGACCATCCACTGCCGTCGGCTCTCAGACGACCGTCAGCCGACAGTGCAAAAAAAAAGTCACCAATCAGAACAGTAGTGCATGCCGTGGGAGAGGGGAGGGAGACGAGGATATAACGCAGGGCTCTGGCATAAATGTTGAGGAGTTCGCTAGTATTAGGCATGTGAACGTTTATGATGCAGAGATCACCATTGGGCCCCGAGAGGTAAGACTTCAGAATGCGCCCTTCGACAATAGGGGTGTGGACAATGGACGAGAACGACTTGCAGAGAGAGGGTTGGATGCAAGTGAGGACGCCTCCTTCACGAGTAGAGTCAGCGAAGAGTGAGTGACCGATCTCGAAACCTCGAAGCTCACATTGCAGCTCATTGATATCAGCAACTTGACCATGACACTCTTGTGCACAAAGAACAGTGAGCTGCTTTGCGTACTTGAGGAAACGTGCGTAACGAGCGGGAGCTTTGCTACTCTGGCTGCGAACCGCGGCAAAGAGAGCATGAGTGTTCCAAGAACCGATCTTCAGGGAGGAGGAGGGGAAAAAGGGGAAGGGCCCGACAGTTGAATTCAATAGAGGCACAGGCAAAACGGCTTGCCCGAAAGGGCTCGCAGCACGGTTGCACAACTCACGTTGTGACCCGTCGGCTGCGCCCACAGCCCAGGGCTCGTCACAAGACTCCTTAAAAGGGAAGCGAAGCATTCAGATGGGCCACCCCATCCTGGATCCGCTCCAGGAGAGGCGTGATAGTGGCGTGAAATTCAGCAAATTGCTCTGGCTCAAACTGAGGTGCGATCACGGGTTTCACTCCACTGTTGTCGATGGAAACATGAAACAGGATGACAGGGTCCTCGGGCGCACGCAGCACGTCTATGTCACCCCCAAGGCCGTTCGAGCCCATCTCCTTCTGAAGGGGCTGCATGGCTGACGCAAGGAGCCCTCGAATTTTGCCCATGGCGAGGAAGAGGAGGCGGGTGTCAGGCTCCATGTCCCTCTTGGCGCGGAGCTCAAAGAACTGGCCAGGGAAGACAGGGTCAGGAAAACGGATCGGCTGAGCGGCTGCAATGTTGGACAGAAAATCAGAAGCTTTCATTGAATCGGCGAAGTCCAAGGTCACTTTCTTGGTCATGTCAAAGGCGTGAACCACTGGTTGGGGACGCCCTTGAGGAACACCAGCTCGAAGGAATAAGCCTGCAGCCGAACGCAGGGTCGACTGCATCATCTTGCGGGGGAATCCAACAATCACGATCCGATGTGCACGTTCCATGGCCGAAACTCGAGTCTCCGATGTTGTTTTGAGCGGTTTGGGGCTCATCGTGATCATGGAGAGCTGGTTCTCAATGGCGCTGATCCTTTGCTGGGCGGCGGAGGGCAGGGGATCCAAGTCCATTCCCTCACTACACGTCGGAGTCGGGGAGCTTTCGTATTGACAGAGCCTGCCGTTCATATTGTCATTCTGCTGTTGAAGGTCAGCACGCATGGCATCAATTTTGGCATCTTGAGCTTTGAGGGCCTCGGACATGTCGTGTTCGATCTGCTTGTGGCGCTGGTGGATGTTGTTGCCCATGATCACGATCTGGTCAGATAGTTCACTACACCGAGCGAAAGATCCAGCAACCGAAGATTTGAGGTCAGCCACGTCTGCATTGTTCTGAATCATCATTTGGCTGAGTGTGGTGATGTTGTCTGCGATGGTCTCGAGCTTACCCATGACGTCCTGGGAGCGGCCTGCCGCATCACGGCGGGCATCTGGTGTTTTGCTGGCACTGCGGCGTGCGGAGGATGAGCTGCGAGAGTCACTTCGTGAGGTGGCACTTTTCCTATCAGTCCGACGCTTGCCCCCCATCGCGGCGGACAGAGGAAGAAGGTGTCGATGCCAGATACCGTATCAGTATGCTCCAGCAGGAGCTCACAAAAGCACTGGAAATGGAGGCGGGTCCTGCTCGGGCGAGCACCTGTGGACCCGCGGTCGCGCGGCCGCCTCGCCACCTCGAGACGGGGGAGTTCCCGATATTGCAACTTGAGCCAAAATGGCTACGGATTGCCAACGCCCGCCGTCTTGTTGCGTGCGCTGGCAGACGCAAGGCATGCGGCCTGGGAACACTTGCACTGCTGCGCAGACTCATTTCTCTGACCACACCTCTTGATTAGCAACTTGAAAGAGACAACGCCTTCCTTGTCTCGCAGCACCTGTTCTCAGTAGAACACGATGGCAAGCCGAGACAAGGCACCACTCCTAAAGCCACAATGCTCAACAAGAAAATCCATCACAAGATGCTTAAGTCACAATCACCTACCCCTCGCCCTCCCCTTCGACGGGAGGGCCGATGTCTCCATTCGGCCGCCTCCCCTCGATCCTCCTCCTCCCCCTTCCCGCCTCCTCCTCTTCTCCTCCTCCGCCTCCTCATCTTCCTTCCCCTCCCTCTGCCTCTCGATCCTCCTACTCGGTCCTCCTACTCGGTCCTCCTACTCGATCCTGCTCTTCCTCTTCGATCCTCCTCCTCCTCCTCTTCCTCCTCCGCCTCCTCCTCCTCATCATCCACCCTGGCTCCAATCCCCTGGAGAGGGCCATCCATATATCCGTTTGCTAGTCGCGCATCGCGTCATGTTGCTCGGCGTGTCCAACTACGTAGTCTAATTTGGCAAGGAGACATTCGGCCCGATACCGCTTCGCCGCCGCCGCCGCCTCCTCCTTGCTCGCTGGCCAGACTCTGAGCGACTGAGCTCGCAGCGTCAATGGAGGCGTACGTGATCAACGACGATCGGGCTCCTCCTCCTCCTCGTATTCCTCCTCGATCCTACCTACCCCCACCTCCTCCTCCTTCTCCTCCAAATCCTCCACCTCCTCCTCCTTCTCCTGCTCCGCCCCTTCCTTCCTTCTTCTCCTCCTCCTCCTCCTGCTCCCCCTCATCTTCCTCCTCCCCCTCATCTTCCTCCTCCTCCTCCTCTTTTTCCTCCCCCTCTTTTCCTCCTCCTCTCTTTCCTCCGTCTCCTCCTCCTCCTCCTCCTCCTCCTCTTCCTCCTCCTCCTCCTCCTCCTCCTGCTCCCCCCCTCCCCGCGATTCTCCATGTATTCGGTGGGGGGGTCTGCGGGCAACCCCCGATCCGATCGAGGTGCCTGGGTGAGTCCGATTGTCGATCCGCCTCCTCGATCATCGATCCTCCTTGGACCGTTCCTCCCCCACCTCCTGTCTCTGGACAGGCGCGTCCCACTACTCGCAGAGTAACTGCTCGCAGATGGCCCGGATCCGCCGCGGGGCATGCACGATACGTTACATCGAGGCAGACAACTGTGTTGCTCAGACGTTGGCGAGTAGGCACTCTGCGAGCAGCGGAACGCGCTCGGTGACCCTCGACGGAGGAGGAGGAGGACGAGGAGGAGGAGGAGGAGGAGGAGGAGGAGAAGGAGGAGGAGGAGGAGGAGGAGGAGAGAAAAGAGGAGGAGGAGGAGAAAGAGGAGGAGGAAGGAGGAGGAGGAGGAGGAGGAGGAGGAGGAGGAGGAGGAGGAGGAGGAGGAGGAGGAGGAGGACGAGAGGGAGGAGGGCCGACTTTTCTTGGCCGTGCTCGGCCTCTGGGGGCCCCACGCCTGGGCCGAGAGGGGCCGTCAAGACATGACTCGGCAGCAGAGACCGGACCCCTGGGATCGGGAGCGGCCAAGAGGGGGGGCGTCCACGAGGGGGGGAGGTGCAAAAATCATGACCGGCGGCAGGTGCGCGGCCCAGCGGGGGGGGGCGAGGGACGGAATGAACTAAGAAGAGGCTGGGCCATGAAATCTGGGGAAATGTCATGCCCCCCGCCATGATATCGCCCCTCCTCCTTCCTCTCCTCCCTCCCTCCTCCTCCTCCTCCTCCCTCCTCCCTCCTCCTCCTCCTCCTCCTCCTCCTCCTCCCTCCTCCCCCCCCTAGTCATCACCCCCCTCTTTTCCGCCTCCGATGGGAAGGGGGCCGAGCTCTGCAGACGTCGGAGGCCGGAGTGCTGGGTAATTATAGCTCGTGCTCCTCCGCTCCCTCCTCCTCGCCGATCCCTGGACTACTTGGCAGACTCCAGCCCTCGATCCGCCTCTTCGATCCACGGTATTCCTGCTCCTCTCTCTCGATCCTCCTCCTCCTCCTCCTCCTCCTCCTCCTGGATCCCCTCCCGGAGGGCCGCAGCTGGACCTGACAGCCATGTTCTGTGACCCCTCTCGCGCGAAGGGTGTCCCAAGCGGTGTGGGGCATGATTTTTCCCATGAGTTGGTGCTTTCTAGGAGCCTATCGGAACAGTGTGGTGGGAGCTGCTGCAGACCATCGGGGGGAGCCCGTGGGAAAGCACCTGCTCTAGTGAACAAGGGCCTCGTAGGAGTAGACGCATGTCAGAGCCGTTTCGAGGGAGCTGCTGGAAGCCCTCCGAGAGCCCTTGGGGAAAGTCCTCGATGCCGTCTTGGAGCGTCTGGGGACATTCTTGGGTGCTTGCTGGCCGTGGGAGGGGCGGATTGGGCGTGACTTAACGGGGGGGTCATAAACGGAGGGGTCAGAAACAGTCCCCTTTCGTGCCCCTTTCGGGCTCCTCCGGAGCCCCAGGGGGCTCGTTTAGGTACCGTTTGGGTACCTTTTCGGACCACCCTCGCCACCCCCCCATTTACGATCCCCCCATTACGCGACGCCCAAGCGAAGAGGGGGGAGGCCGCTCCAGAAGTGGCCCTTTTGGGCCTCCCTTGGGGCCATCTTGGGAGGCTGTTCGGCCGTGCAGGGGGTCCCCGGAGCCGTCTTGGAGGTCCCTGGGGCCGTTGTGGGGGCTCTCTCGGGAGAGCTCCCCGGGCGCCCTCCGGGCGATTCGGGAGGCTTCTCGGGGTGGATGGGGCGTCGATTGGCCGCGGACGCGATCGTAAGAGGAAGTACCACATCATCTCGAGAACGGTGATCGTTTTACGTTTTTCCCGTTTCTTGCTTGTTTGTGTTGTTTGCTTTTTTGTTTCCTCTCTCTCTCTCTCTCTTGGACCAGAAACACACGACGCCACCACACATACGGCCCCACGGGGCTTCAGCGAACAACAGGAGAGATGGCGTGTTGTTTGGTCGACTCTCTCTCTATCACTCTCTCTCTCTCGCGCTCTTTCCATCGCTCCCTCGGGTCCACCCGCCCTACCGTGAATGTAGGACTGCGATGCTCGAAGCTGGTTGTCTTCGCAACGGGGGGGCAAAATGATATCGATACCGCTACTCATCAGATCTCTCCTGGGGAATCCAGCCGTGGCGACGAGGGCCTCCCATGGCGACGAGGGCCTCCCGGGAGGCCCCAAAACGATGAAAACGAGAGAAAAGTAGCGGTAACTGTACCCATCCGTCGGAAGAAGAAGGTAGAAACACGAAGTAGGAAGGCGTTGAAAGTAGATAGGATCTCCGCCCGCCTGAAGACAAAGGACGAGGGAAACTCACTGTATCCTTGAGGTAGGAAGGCGCCTACACAAATATTATAATATGGACATCTCAAAATGCCTTCTTGCCATCGATCACCCGTGCACTGTTTGGTTCCGAGCGTGCTTGTTTATCTCGATACGGTCCAAGATGCTCCAAAATGGTCCTGCTCTTTCTGCGCTGGGCCACCGAGCAATATGCACAGCTCCGAGCGGTACCCAGCCAGTGATAGGGAACGAAGAACAACATAAACATGAAAAACTCGGAGGTCCGCGCGGATTCCTCGGATCCGCGCTGGACCCCCCTCCCTGATGCGCGGAACCGAGAAATCCACGCGGACCTCCGAATTTTTATGTTTATGTCCCTCTTCGTTCCCCTGGGTAATTCTCCCGCGCTGCGCTGAGGAAGGGAAGACTGGTGTGCCAACGACCCCCATCCTCCGGCCCCACCCCCTCCTTCCCGTCGATCGCCCCAATCAGGGCTCCAGGCGGCCCCGGAGGAGGATGAGGAGGAGGAGGAGGAGGAGGAGAAGGAGAAGGAGGAGGAGGAGGAGGAGGAGGAGAGGAGGAGGGAGAGGAGGGAGGAGGAGGATGGAGGAGGAGGAGGAGGAGGAGGAGGAGGAGGAGGAGGAGGAGGAGGAGGAGGAGGAGGAGGAGGAGGAGGAGGAGGAGGAGGAGGAGGAGGAGGAGGAGGAGGAGGAGGAGGAGGAGGAGGAGGAGGAGGAGGAGGAGGAGGAGAGGGAGGAGGAGGAGGAGGAGGAGGAGGAGGGAGGGGGAGGAGGAGGAGAGGAGGAGGAGGAGGAGGGAGGAGAGGAGGAGGAGAGGAGGGAGAAGGAGGAGGAGGAGGAGGAGGAGGAGGAGGAGGAGGGAGGAGGGGGAGGAGGAGGAGGAGGAGGAGGAGGAGGAGGGAGGGGAGGAGGAGGAGGAGGGAGGAGGAGGAGGAGGGAGGAGGGGAGGAGGAGGGAGGGGAGGAGGAGGAGGAGGAGGAGGAGGAGGAGAGGGAGGACAGCCTGCGAAACGCCTACGGTGAAGTCGGGCCTGTCGCCCTACAGAGGGGATTTTGGGCGAAAATTGAAAATACCCCTAAACATATTCCCCCATGGTCAAACAGTATTCAAAGAATCGTCCGGACTATTTTCCTACTATTTTCGAATATTCCTCCTGTAGAGGGACAGGCCCGACTTCAGCCTACGGCAGGTTCGTGCGGCGTCGGCGCGCGCTAAGGTTTTTGACGCCGCGTCGATCGTTCAACCTTGAATCGATCGCGGCCTGGATCGTTCCAAACTGAATTCCGTCGGGTCTAGTGGCGTTACCGTGCCCATCGGTGCTCCCGCGTCGCAGAAGTCAACCTCGAACGCCTTCTTCGCCGGTGCGCCAACGCCGCATGAGCCTACCGTACTCTCAACGACCAGTGGGTACCCTTGCAGGCCTGGGACTGGGCACCACAAGGCGGATTTCATAACAATCAACAACATGTTTTGTGGTAATACATATCTGATGTGTATATGTATATAAACAAAAAACGATCCCAAACGGCGCGCCGCCTGCGAGGCCGGACGACGCCGCGGCGGCGGCCGCGGAGGCGCTGCGCCCCACGGTGGCGTTGGCGCCGGGCGACCTGCGGGCGGCGAAGGGCCCCGCCCTCCTGCTGCGGCGCTCGCTCCGGACGCCCGCCCGCGGGCGTCCCGCGGCGCCCGCCGCCGCCGCGCGCGCCCGCGGCTGGGCGGGAGGTGGCGCGAGGGCGGGCCAGGGCCCCCTCTGCTGCTCCGCCTCCGTCCGCCTCCTCCGTCTCCCTTCTTTTTGTCCTTCTTCATTTTTTCTTATTATTCTTCTTCTTCTTCTTCTTCTTCCTCTTCTTCTTCCTCTTGGTTTGATTACTCCTCCTCGTCGTTACAGAGGCGGCAGCGACGCACTGCCTCCTATGACTCCCCGTCTAGGCGGGGCGGGGACCCCAACACCTGCGAGCTTGGCAATCCTCCTCCTCCTCCTCCTCCTCCTCCTCCTCCTCTTTCTCTTCCTTCCCCTCCCCTTCTTCCTCCTCCTGCTCTTCTTCCTCGTCCTCCTCCTCCTCCTCCTACTTCCCCTCCTGCTCCACCTCCACTTGCTCCTCCTCCTCCTCCTCCTCCTCCTCTCCTCCTCCTCCTCCCCTTCGTCCTCTTCTTCCTCCCTCCTCCTCCTCCCTCCTCCTCCTCCTGACGAGCCGACGAGCTGAAGGGCAAGAGCCCGTCGGACGCCGCCGTGGCCCCTCCTCCTCCTCCCTCCTCCTCGCTCCTCCTCCTCCCTCCCTCCCCTCCTCCCTCCCTCCCTCCCTCCTCCTCCCTCCCCTCCTCCTTCCTCCTCTCCTCGTCCTCCTCCTCCCTCCTCCTCCTCCTCCTCCTCCTCCTCCTCCTCCTCCTCCTCCTCCTCCTCCTCCGTCGCCCGAGCGCCAGGTGGCCTGCAAGCGTGGCCGGTCTTGCGGGATCCGTCCGCATCGAACGGGCACCTCGGATCGAATAGAATTGCCGGAGGCCTCGAAGTCCACACCAGCACCCAAACAGGGGGTGCGTCCACGGGGGGAGGATGCTCACAGTGTCTGGTGTTGGTGGTGATGTTTCGGCCACCTGGGCAGCCCGAGCATTACCGCCATCGCCGAGATCGGGATTCTCTCCCCTCGGTGGAGGCACACCGCCGATCTCGGTGCTGGTGCCAAACCCTAGGCTTCCGAAAGTGTGCATCGGAGCGGGCTGCGTCGGCACAGTACCGACATCGACTCAGATCGCCTGCGCCAGGATGCACGGCAACGCCATGCAAGCATCGGGCCGCATCGCACCCTCGGAACATCGGGATCGACTCGGATCGGAGCGGCCGGAAATCGACATTGAATCGGATCGATCGGATCGAAGTGGACGCCGGTCTTGGCGGGGACCTCCACCTCCTCTCGCTGCAACAAAAACAAGCCCGACACGGGGTCTGGGTCAGTTTTCGACCTCCGGGGGCCCTCGCTGGGCCACGGGGCCGTCAAAACACGACTCGGGATGAAGAGCCTCTCCTTGGGGGAGAGGGGCTCAGACCTCTGGGCGCCCACGTTGTGCAGACAGCACGGCGTCGGAGACCCCGAGAGGCCGGGGAAGGTCGCTGCCCCGTCTCCCTGCGCGAGTTCCCGCCCACCCGCCCTCCCCGCCGATCGCGACCGCGAGCTCCCCGTCACTGGCCATCGCTCGGACGTCCATTCCCTGTGTTTTGTTCGGTTTCGTGCGTGGCTTTTTCGCCAAATGATCAAGGATGCTCCTCGATGGTCCTCGCCGAAAGAAAAATGCACACGTCCGAGCGATGCCAAGGTCACGGTGCGCCAGCAAGACACCGGATGAGCTGGCAACGCGGACCCAGGACCCGTGGGGGAGTGGGGGATGGGGGGGGCTGGCGGAAGGGGATGGGGAGGAGGAGCGGGCGGAGGACGTCGGGGCTGGCCGCATCTGGCGCCACGCCTGCTCGTCGAGGAGGAGGAGGAGGAGGGAAAGGAGGAGGAGGAGGAGGAGGAGGAGGGAAAGGACGAGGGGGAGGAGGACGAGGACGAGGACGAGGGGGACGAGGAGGAGGAGGAGGAGGAGGAGGAGGAGGAGGAGGAGGGCATTTCTGCACATGGCGGGCGTCGGCCACGAAGAGGGGCTCCACGAAGGGCATCTGGGAGGAAAGCGCAGATCGTCGCGACTCCTGGCCTGACTCGTCCCGCAATCGGGCGGAGTCCCCCTCCTGCATCCCGACAGCAAGGGGCCTCCCCAGATCTCCGACGTCGCGTTCCTCTTATATGGCAACGTCGGCCCCCAGAAGCCCAGATCCGCCGTCCTTGTCTTCCCAAGTGCCTGGCGAGGGCTCCCCGAGGCCGAGCATGGCCCAAGCACTCTACGTCGGCGGCGAGGCCAAGGTATCCGCACCAGCGAGCGGCGATCCAGGGCGACCGATTCGCGAATTGGTCGGCGTGCAAGAGGGGGGAACTAGACTTAGGTCGGGCATGTCCTCCTACAGGTGGATGTTGGACAAAAGGTAAACACTACTCGAAAAGATTGGAAAAAACGGTAAAACAACAAAAAACGATGACATACTATGCTTCGACTGTTCTTGCATATTCCTCCTGTAGAGGAACACGCCCGACTTGAAACTAGACGAACAGGGAGAGCGACCACGAAGGAGAGGACAGTGAGGGCGGAGGGCACTCGGACGCAGCAGAACTCCATGCCGACTGCGCCCGGCGCGGCCAGGAGCGGCCCCCCAAAATGGCCCAGACTGCGGGCAAAACTTCTGTCTATATCCACTGCAGTATGGAGTTTCGGGCTCCCGTCCCAAGAACCCCGAGGCGCACTGGATATGGATAAATTTGCCCCCTAGAGGCTCGATGTTTATCCATATCCAGTGCGCCTCGGCCTTGTGGCGCCGCTTCCCAAAACAGTCCAAAAGGCACTGGATAGGGACATGAATCTTGTCCGCACAGACACCCCCGCTGCGATTCTATCGCAACGTGAGGAGGCGAAACCTTCGGGCCATGACGGGGGCCTCCAGCGCCCGATCGGGCTTCTCTGCGCACCCCTGCCCGGCGCTCTCGGGGAGGCGCAGCTGCTGGAAGGCATCCCCAGGCAGAAAAGCAGGCAGTGACTGGCGAGAACGACGAACTTTGAGCCGCAGCTCAGGGCGACGGAAGCTCGCGAACTGAATCGAAGAGAGGCTGTGCTTGGCTGCCGATTCTGCTTCGGCCCGTGAAGCATGCACACATGAGATTGGCTTGAAAGCCAAAGTAGAAACCGCAAGACTGCTGCCAATCAATAGAAGTATCCCTAACACTTTTGGGGGGGCTAAGATAGGAGAGCCAACAACATTCGGGAAAGGAGGTTTTCTGCAGATGCATCAGACCAATCCGCACAGATCTATCGTCACTAATGCGAAGACAGGAGCCTGAGTGAGGCCACGTCGCCATCGTGCAATTAGGGTTGGCGGCTATGTTGTTCTCGATGGGCTGCTGTAAAGCATGGGGACGGAACACAAAAAACGCCTGCGTAACCCAGAGCGGGGATTGGCAGATGTGCAGCGCCCCTGGAATTCAGGTCGGGGTCGGAGCGGCAGGTGGTGGCGGCCAGCGGGGCAGCGACGAGGCAACGTGAGAGGGAACGATAGAAGGGGGGGACGGGACCAGGTGAAGAGGCCCAGGGGCCCACAAATGAACAGACACACATCCAAGGCTTCCCCATCTGTTCTCAATGTTGTTCTGGAGTCTCGCCTTCCCCTTCACGCCCCGAATGTCCAATATTTTCATGGAAGCCGAAGCTTGTCCGTGTCTGTGTTGAGATTCCCTGACCAAGGGGGGGGGGAACATCGACCTGGAATCGGCGAGACCATCGCCGATTTATCGGCGACAAGCTCCGGACCATAAATCTGGACGCTCCTGGGCAGGTTGGGGCCGTCGGGCCCGTGTCGGTGATCAATGGGAGTTTCGAGGTCAAGGCAACCCCTCCTGAACCTACCTCCCCAAGCGTTTCCCCTGAGCCCCGCGGCAACTAGGGCGTAGATAACAAGGCTTCGCGCAAACCCAACTCAACCAATTTAGAAAAATGCGCTGCAATGTGTCAGGGGGCTCCCCACACCCGGCTCAGCCAATACGGTGCGGGCATTGCATAACAAAGAAACCCTTGGATAAGGAATCCAGGGTCGGAAGCTGGCAGAACACCAATTGAGGCAATGCCACGGAAACCGCTGCCAACCTCATAAGACAAGGAAGCCGCCAAGGTCCGAAACCTCCTGGGCACATTCCTCAACGAATGCCACCACCGTATGTAAGGGTACCTCCAGAGCCGCGAGCGGTTCCCAAATCCGGCTCGGACAAACTCAAGACTTGCAGGAGAATCCTCCAGGGCCCGGCGTTCCAGCTGAGCCCCGTCTGTGCTACACTTGGGTCGGGCCTGCCCCCCATACAGGGAGACTTTGGCCGCAAAACACCGCATACTCCAAACATGCGCCCCAAATTCGCCGGCCCAACGGGCCAGGGCGTGCTAAGATCTCCGGTACCTGGTTAACAGTATTTCTAGTTCGCGCGCGTGGGGCGGCCCCTGGGGGTCCCCGGACGAAAAAAAACCCGGCAAGGTCCCGGCAAGTCCCCGGCAAGGTCGGGCCAGAGATGCCGGAGCCCTGTTACAGGGCCCCAGGACGGGCCAAGAGGTCCCCAAGAAGCCTCCAAGACGGTCCAAGAGGGCCCCGAGACGGCCAAAGATCGCCCGAAGACGCCCAACAGGGCCCCAAGACAGCCCAAGAGGCCTCCAAGACGCCCCAAGGGCCTTCCAAGAGGCCTCCGAAGAGGGCCCCAAGAGGCCAAAATCGTTGATTTTCATTGTTTTTCCCGGAAAGGGCGCGGGCCCAGGGTTCTCTTTTAGTAGGTTAACCCCCCGGCCCCCCTGCGACTTGGGCCGGCGAAATTATTCTGCGATGAATTACGTGCGGGAGTAGGGCCGGCGGAATTATTTTTGAGGATGTCCCTAGCGAAACGCTTGTTTTTCAGAATGTGTTGAGGATGTCTCGAGCGAAACGTTGGTTTTGCAGAGTTGGGGATGTCTCTAGCGAAACGCTTGTTGTTTCAACATTTGTTGAGGATGTCTCGAGCGAAACGCTGGTTTTGCAAAATTGGGGGATGTCTCGAGCGGGGGCCTCGCGGGGGGCCTCGTAGGGGTCCAGAATTCAGAGGATGTCTCAGGCGAAATGTTTGGTTTCACATCCCGCTCGCAGGAATTCCGAGGATGTCTCGCGCGTGCCGCGTCCCGCGCGCAGGAATTCTGAGGATGTCGGCAGGATATCTCGAGCGAAACGCTTGTCCCCAGCACGTTCCGTAGCGCGTCCCCTTGGCACGTCCCGCTGTGCGTCCCCATGGCACGTCCCTTGGCACGTCGCTTGGCGGGTCCCTTGAGACGTTCCGCGTCGCGTCCTCCTGGCATGTCCCCCTGTCAATTAGCTCTTGGGCAGCTACTATGTGCTGAGGCAGCTCGAGCTTAAGATCCAGATCAGTTCGGTCAGGACTCGGATGCAAAGGAGGACTCGATCCACGACGCTATAGAGCACAATCGAGGCATAGCACATCGCAATTCAGCACGGCGCAGCACAGCACAGATTTCGGCACGGTACATCAAGATCGATACATTCAGCATTGCAACTTGGCACGTCCCTTGGCACGTTCCGTGGGGCGTCCCTTGGCGAATCCACCTGGAACGTCGCGCGGCGCGTCCCCTGGCACATCCCGTGGCACATCCATTGGCACGTTCCGTAGCGCGTCCCCTTGGCACGTCCCGCGGTGCGTCCCCATGGCACGTCCCCTGGCACGTCGCCTGGCGCATCCCTTGGGACTTTTCGCGGCGCGTCCTCCTGGCATGTTCCCCTGTCACTTAGCTGTGAGGCAGCTACTATGTGTTCAGGCAGCTCGAGCTTAAGATCCAGATCAGTTCGGTCAGGACTCGGATGCAAAGGAGGACTCGATCCACGACGCTATAGAGCACAATCGCGCCATGGCACATCGCAATTCAGCACGGTGCAGCACAGCACAGCCCTCGGCAGGGTACATCAAGATCGATACACTCAGCATTGCATTTGCCCGTCACCCAGTCAGGTGTCTTTGAAAACGCTGCCATGTGTTACAGTTCTAGATTCCTTTCCGGGTTCGTGGGTCGATCATGTTTCGATGTTTTTTGCGTTCTGGCTTTTTCGGCTTCCGGACGCTCCAAGACGGCCCAAGAGGCTCCCAAGACCGCTCCAAGACGGCCCACGAGGCTCCCAAGACGGCCCCGGAACGGCCCAGGAGGGCCCCCAAGACGGCCCAAGTGCCGCCCAAGACGGACCAAGAGGCCCCAAGACGGGCCCAAGAGGGGCTCAAGAGGGGAACCGAGAACTGAAAAATCGAGCCCTCCGCCCCAGAAGGCGCCCAGGAGGCCCCAAAAAGGCCCCAAGAGGCCCCCAAGAGGCCCCCAAGACGCCCCAAGAGGCGCCCAAGAGGCCCAAAAGAGGCCCCAAGAGGCCCCAAAACGGCCCCCAAGAGGCCCCCAAACTCGGCTAGCCCACAACGGTGCGACAATATGGGCCGGCGGAATGAGCGAAGCGATTAATAATCAAAACACATTCGAAACATCCTCCCCAAACTATTTTCTGACTCTTCTTGAAAAATTCCTCCTGTAGAGGGAGAGGCCCGACTGAATGCCACACCCCGCTGCGTGCGGCCCGTTGGGCGCCCGAATTATCCGGGGTAACTCGGGTCCGGGGTAACTCGGGTTCGGAATCTCGAAAAACGAACCCGAGTTAGCCCTGACCCGAGTTACCCCTGATGATTCGGGGCTCTGAGCCCGCGCCGCGGCGGCAGCGGCGGGCCCGGCGCTGTGCGGCGCCGAGGCCATGCTCACCAGGTCCTTCAGCGTCGGGGAGCCCGCGACCGCCGCCTCGCGAGCCGGCCGGCGCAAGGCCCCCCGCGCGGACGTGCGGCCGCTCCAAGCTGGCCATCGCTCGGACGTCCATCCCCTGTGCTCTTTTCGGCTTCGTGCGTGGCCTTTTCGCCAAATGGTCGAGGATGCGCCTCGAAGGTCCTCGAAGAAAGTGCACACGTCCAGGCGATGCCAAGCAGAAGGTCTGGGCCACTGCCCCAGGCCCGGTGTTCTGCGACGACATGGGAGCCAGTGTATTCACACACACGGTGTGTGAAGGTACCGGTGGACAGTACGGGTGTGGGAGCCGGCCATGCTGCCCGATGCTCCGAGGGCACGGGGCAGCACCGTCGGGATCCCTGAACAAGTATACAGTATGGGCTCGTCGCGGCAGCGCCTCCGACTGCATGGCTGCCTCGTGTCGTCCTGCATCGTCTTGGACAGTCCAGAACCGCCCGCTCCAACTTTTTGGGTGAAGGGGCCCTGGGACACACAAATAAATGCACACAAATAACAGGATTCCCCATATTTTCGCATGTGTTCTTGGTTTTTGTCTTCCCCCCCCCACTTCCGATATTTTCCCATATTTTCCTGGGAGTGGACGATTAATTGTGTCTGTGTTTTTTTTTCCCTCCTGAGAGGGCCCCTGGAAGCCGAAAGCAGTCCAAAACCGCCCGCTCCAACTTTTTGGGGGGCGTCGGATCTCTGGGAGAAGGGCGATTCAGGAGGAGGAGGAGGAGGAGGAGGAGGAGGTAGGAGGAGGGAGGGAGGAGGAGGAGGAGGAGGAGGGAGGAGAAGGAGGAGGAGGAGGGGAGGAGGAGGGAGGAGAGGAGGAGAGAGGGAGGAGGAGGAGGAGAGGAGGAGGAGGAGGAGGAGGAGGAGGGGAGGGGGAGGAGGAGGAGGAGGAGGAGGAGGAGGAGGGAGGAGGAGGAGGAGGAGGAGGAGGAGGACGAAGGGGAGGAGAAGGAGGAGGAGGAGGAGGAGGAGGAGGGTGAATGGATGGGGAGAGGCAGAGGGCCCCCTGGAAGCCGAGAGCAGTCCGAAGCCGCCCGCTCCAACGTCTTGGGGGGGCGTCGGAGCTCTGGGAGGCGAGAGCTCGGCGCCGAGGGGTGGGCGCTCGAGGAGCGGAGGGCCCCCCCCACCGAGCCCCGGGAGGCACCTTTTTTCTGGGCCCCGGAGGGCCCCCCCACCTTGGGCGTGGCTTAGTGGGGGGGGTCACAAATGGGGGGGTCAGAAAAGGTCCCCTTCCGTGCCCCTTTCGGGCCCCTCCAGAGCCCCAGGGGGCTCGTTCAGGTACCGTTTGGGTACCTTTTCGGACCACCCTCGCCACCCCCCCATTTATGACCCCCAATTCCGCGGCGCCCACCGAGCCCCCACCGAGCCCCGGAGGGCCCCCCCACCGAGCCCCACCTCCGAGGCTGGGCGCTCGAGCTCGAGGAGCGGAGGGGTGGGCGCTCGAGGAGCGGAGGGGCGGGCGCTCGAGGAGCGGAGGGGCGGGCGCTCGAGGAGCGGAGGGGTGGGCTGTTTTCTGTTTTTTTTGGGGGGGGTTATGGGCCTCCACCACGTGCTTCTTCAGTGCTCCCCGGCGCCACCCTGCTCTGGGCATGTCAGCCGGCGTCGACTCCAGATCGACACGAGGACGGGAGGAGGACAAGAGGAGGACGGGAGGAGGACGAGAGAAGGGTAGGCATAGGAGTTAGGGGGGAGGCACAGGCAAGGGTACAGGCATAGCCACAGGAATTCCGGGGGGGGGGGGGCATCGGAATTCGTGTGTGGGGGGGGGGGCAACGGACCGATGAGTAGGGTTTGAGCTAGAACTCCGATAGGGCAAGCCTACAGTCGGGGCGTTGCCCTACAAGGAACCCTAAATAGGGAACGGGGCCCCTTTCTCCCATAAATTGAACTTCGATTTCCCATGGAAAACCTCAGGAAAACAGAAGGCAAACTGCAGAACAAGCGAGGAACACCGAGCCCCTCCCCAACGAAAAGGGTTCCTTCTGCAGGGCCCCAGCTGTACTTGGAGACTGGAGGGCGCATCGGGGCCTTCCCATTGGGCCGGGGTGCCCTTGCAGGGGTGGTGAACAGCCCGCCGCGGAGCCGCGCCCACCTCCTGCGGGCAGACGCTCGCCCGGCCTCTGTCTCGGCGCACGGCAGAAAGGGCCTGCAACCACAAGAAGCCTTCCACAAGGATGAGGTCGGGCATGTCCCCCTACGAGCGGGTTTTGGACGAAAAATCGAAAAAATACCCCCAATCATGATCCAAACGTAATCAAACATAGTCAAACCTAGTCAAAAACTCGTCCCCAGACTATTTTGGGACTCTTTTCGGATATTCCTCCTGTAGGGGGACAGGCCCGACTTGACACAAGAAGCCCAACCCCAAAACCCCAGGACGTCCAATGATTTTTCTGGTGTGGGCACGCCACGCTGCTTATCGCAAAAAAAAAAACATCGGAACCAAAGACACCCCAGGGCAGCCTGGAGGCAGGCAGGGTGCTTCTTGGCATGGGCCCCCGCTGTAAGCATCAACGCTGGGGAAAGAGAATCACGGCGGCCCGCCGTGGCGACCCATTCATCTCTGAAGGGCGGCCCGCTGTGGTCAAGTCGGGTGCGTCCCCCTACAGGGGGATTTTCGACGAACAAATATAAATACTCAAATGGCAGAAAATGTTCAAACAATAGTCCCCTGACTATGTTTTGATTATTTTTGATTGCTCCTCCTGTAGAGGGACGGGCCCGACTTGACGCTGTGGCGACCCCTTCTTTCCACAAAAATCACCGCGGCACGCTGCTCCGCAGCCTTCGGGCTCCGGCGCCCGGCGGACTGTGAGAGAACGAGTCGGAGTGGAGATCTCTGGGAAGCCACGACTCAAAGTGGAGATCTCTCGCGTCGTGAGTAATTTCTAAAGGTCCAACGTATTGAACAAGTCAAGACGGAGGTTTTTCGCAAATTTCGGCCCCATGCAGGGGCCCTTGCCGGGCCTCGGGGCCGTCAAGAAACGACTCGGGATGAGACACCGGTCCTGGGGAATGGGTCGAGACTTCCGGGGATCCCGTAGTGAAAAAAACACGACATCGGATCTCTAGGCTCGCGTCGCGAGTGATTACAGCCAATGCACTGGCCGCGACCCCAAATGGGAAAAAATCCTACCGTATGGGCGTAGTGCTTGGCACTGCTTGGAATTTCCTGGAACGGGCACAATGAGAATACGAAACACCGGGGGGGAAGGGGCCCGGGAAGCCCGGGGAACAGAAAGAACCCAGGGAACCTGGGGAACCCGGGGAACCCGAGGAACCCGGCGAACCTGGGGACCCAAGAACCTGGAGAACCCGGGTGACCCAATGGAATCAATAGGAGGCACCGGGGGCGGGGAACCCTGGGTATCCAGGGAACCCGGTCAACGTAAGAGCAACGTCCGAGCAACGGTCAACCTAAGAATACGAGGCACCAGCCTTCAACCAAGTAAGAACCCACTAAGCGAGCCTAATTGAGAAAAGCACGACGGGACATGCTTCACTATTTTCGGCCTCTGGGGGCCCTTACCGGGCCCCAGGACCGTCAAAAAACGACTCTGGATGACAAACTGGTCCAGAGGAAAAGGTCCAGACCTCTGAGGGCCGACGTCGTGAACAAAACACGACGTCGAGCGTCTGGGTTGCGGGAAAATCACGGGAATCACATGGCATCCTCTGCCGTGATGCCGTCGTCCATCCCCTGGCCAGCTGCGCCACGGCCCTATAGAAGACGAGCTCTGAGATGTCCTGCCGCCTCTGTCCTGCCTGCACGCCGCCGTGATCACACCGCAACCCTGAGATCTGACGTAGCGAACAATCTTGAAGGGGCCCCAGGACACACAAATCAATACACACAAATATAAATAGTCCCCATATTTTCCTATATTTTCTGGGTTTCTGTCTTCCCCCCCCACCTCTCATATTTTTCGATATTTTCTGGGGAATCGAAGATTAATTTTGTCTGTGTGTTTCTTTTTCTCCTGAAATCTGCAACGTCGTAGAAGAATGGAACACCATCTTTCCGCGTCAGTTTTCGGCCGGGTCGACCTGCCAAGGCCCGGGGGGGCCCGAAGAAGGGCGAGAACGCGCCGAACCGGCAAGAGTTGGGACGGCAAGATCGCAGGGCATCCTGTCGAAGACGAGGCCCCCTCCCCTCGGGGATGGACAGACCCCCCTTTAGTAAAACGTGGTTTAGTGAAAACGACCTGAGGTCCAAACCTGGCGGGCGCAAGCCTGGAAAATAACGGCCACGGCGCCCTCTCGAGAACCGAAAACGGACAATTCACTAATCGACGTGTCACTGTTGGGGGTTCTGTCCACCTCCGATCCCCGGGCTCTGGCAGCCCAGGGCCCACTCCGGAGCTGCAGGTGCGGTGACCCAGACCGCTGGGAGGCAATTAGAGGCCTCCTAAAGGAGGTCCGAGCAGATGGGGTCGGAGGGACGCGCCGCATCGGCGAGAAAATCGGGATTCACACCGAGGAGCATCGGCGATGCAGCGTCGATGCGGCACGATCCTCCGACTCCATCTGGGAGGCCTAGATGGGAGGTTATGCGGCGCGCTCCTGGGACCCTCCACCAGAACCATCCGGGGGCCTCTGGAAGTCCCTTGGGCAAGATGTAGCCAGGATGGGGACAACATCGGACAAGGATACGCCGAAGGCGTGGCCCTTCCTTCTGGAATGCACCTTATCTTCCTCATCCTCCTCCTCCCCTTCCTCCTTCTCCTCCTCCGCCTCCTCTTCCTCTCCCTCCTCCTCTCCCTCCTCCGCCTCCTCCTCCTCCTCCTCCTTCCCCTCCTCCTTTTCCTGACGAGTAACGAGGTGAAGGCGCAAGAATCCGTCGGAGTCGGACGCCCTCTCCTCCTCCTCCTCCTCCTCCTCCTCCTCTCCTCCTCCTCCTCCTCCTCCTCCTCTCCCTCCTCCTCCTCCTCCTCCTCCTCCCTCCATCTCCTCCTCATCCTCCTCCTCCTCTCTCGTCCTCCTCTTCGTCTCCTCTTCGATTCTCCTCTTCTCCTCCTCCTCCTCCTCCTCCTCCTCCTCCTCCTCTCTTCCTCTTCCTCCTCCTCTTCCTCCTCCTCCTTCTCTTCCTCCTCCTCCTCCTCCTCCTCCTCCTGCTCTTCCTCTTACTCCACGTCTTGTCTACCATACGTAAGTAGCCCCTCTGGGGAGGTCTCTTGGAGGCCTCTTAGGCCGTCTTGGAAGCATTTTGGGTTGTCTGGAGTCCGTCTTTGGCGTCTTGGATTGCTCTTGAACCGTCTCGGACCATGTTGAGCTCTCTGGGAGGCCACTCGGAGCGCTCCTGGAGCGCTCTTGGGAGTGTGCTGGGACCTGGCCGGGACTTGGCCGGGACTTGGCCGGGACCTGCCTGGGACCTTGCCGGGATCTTGCCGGGGTACTTTTCTTCTGGGGACCTCCAGAGGCGGCCCCGCGCGCGCGAACTAGAAATATTGTTAGCCCGTTTCTGGAGATCTTAGCACGCCCTTGGCCTGTTGGGCCGGCGATTTGATTTCTCACAACGTCCTCTCCTGGACCTCTCCCAGCGTGCGCTCTGACCAAATTTTCGAAGCGAATCCAGCTGTGCCGACGATAGCCTCCAAGGGCGCCGAACAATGAAAAAACGAGGCAGAGGTACCCCTCCTCAAGATCGTCTTTCTGTACGTCGAGATGCGCCTCCCAAATGCGGTGCGAGCAGATGGGGTCGAAGGGTCGCGACGCATCGCCAATACCTCGACGATGCATCGGCGATGCCCCGGCGACGTCGGGGACGCAGTGGCGCCGTCAGCGTGGAGGATCTCGGGCTCAACATCGAGCCGCGTCGATGCATCGGCGATGCGGCTCGATCCTCTGACCCCATCTGCCGGGACCAAGTTGGGGCGCCTGGAGCCGAGCGGGCCAACGCCTTCACGGCGGGCGTGAGGAGGTACCGGTTGCTGGGGGCCGCCCACGCACTGAACAGCTGGGCGGCCAGGGTCTCCTCGTACGGCGTGGGGCGCTCGTTGGTGCGAGGCGGGGATTTGCCCCCATCCACCGCCTGGGGACCGACGTGCTTGTGCCCCATCGGGCGGTGGACATGGACAAATTGTGGCCCCCGGGGACCCGCATTGATTCAAGGTCCGTGAAGATCGACCCCCCAGGCGGTGGTTCTGGAGAAGTCTCCGGCTCGGCGACAAGAAATGCGCCCAGGAGTCTGCAGGCCGGGGAGGGTGCCCAATGTGACGAGGGCGCTTTCAGACCCTGGGTTCCTTCCTGTATGGGGCTCGACCTCACGACACCTCTCACAAGAAACCCAACCCTGAGACCCCATGGCGTCCACTGCTTTCTGGTGTGTGGGGAACTCACGTTGTCCACAGCAGAACCCTCAAAGCCCAAGAAGCAGAGAGCACCCTGGAGGCGAGCAGTGCGTCTCTTGGCATGGGCTCCCGCCGTGAGGAGGGCGCCCGGAGGAGGCTGCAGACGGTGGAGGATGCCCAATGCGAGGAGGGCGGCGCTTCCGGACCCTGGGTTCCTTCCTCGGCGGCGAGCCCAGAAGGGAAGCGGGCCCCTGTACTTCTCAGCGCCCCTCCAACGGGGACTCCACTAACGGGTACTTTGGCCAGTGTGCCTGCGAACCTAGCCCTCCCCGATGTGGGCAACGCTGCAATGCCACAAAGAGGCCCTAAAGTGGCAACTTTCGGCAATTTTCAAAAGTACCCGTTAGTGAGTACCCGTTACGGCGCCGCTGAACTTCTTCCTTGGAACGACGACCGTACTCTCGGACAGCCAGGGCGGGCGCCCGCCGACTGGCGCCTCTGCAGGTTTAGAAGCTGCACGGCCCCTGGCGCGCACGCTGCACCCCAAGGAAATATACTGGAGAGGATCGGCGGCGAGCCCGGGGGGGGAAGCGAGATAGGGGCGGGCCTTCGCAGGGCTCGGAGGCCCCGCGGCCTTCTGAGAAATTCTCTGAGCCTCCCCCGAAGGCACCGAGAACCTCTCGGGAAGGCCGGGGGCCTCCTGAGAAGCCCCGCCGCCTCCTGAGGAGGCCTTCTCCTTCTCGTTTCCCCCCCTCGCTCGCCGCCGGCTTATCCAATGGCTCCCTGTTTTATGTCCGCACCGTGTGGCGGGCAGGACAGCGGCGGCCATAGAGGGGGGGGGTGGCAGAAATGCGCGGGGAGCAGGGAGGAGAAGAGGACAGGGAGGATGAGGAGGAGGAGGAGGAGGAGGAGGAGGAGGAGGAGGAGGAAGAGGAGGACTGGGAGGAGGAGAATGGGGAGGATTGGGAGGAGGATCGGGAGGAGGATCGGGAGGAGGATTGGGAGGAGGATCGGGAGGAGGATCGGGAGAGGGATGAGAAAGACGACGACGACGCCGAGCAGGAGCGAGAACGGCAGGGGCAGCTGACGGCCAGGGTCTCCCCGTGGCTGGCCAGACCAGCCAGAGCCTGGGGTGCAGGCAGAGGCCCCCCTTCCATCTGCCATAGAGACAACAACTATAATTTCCTCCTCCTCATCCTCCTCCTGTTCCTTCTCCTCCTCCTCCTCCTCCCTCCTCCTCCTACCGTCAGAGACCCTCCTCTTCCCTCCCTCTCTCCGACTCCGGCTCCGCTCCGACCCCGGCTCTGGCTCCGACTCCGTATGGGACACGCGCCTTCGTCCAGCAAGTGCAGCACCCCGGCCCAACCGCGCTGCCCAAAGAGGCCTGCTGGCCGACCGGCTGGCGGACTCGGCGCGTTCCTGCTCCCTGCTGGCAAGGGGTCTCACAGGCGACGGCCTCAAGCTGCCCCCGTAAATCGCAAGAGAAAAGGAACGCTGAACTATGAGATCCGTGTTTTTGTTGGGGGGAAGGGATTGGCTTCCCACCCCATCAACGAGGAGCGAGCCAGAGGAGCATCTGGGGAAGGCTGGGGGGCCAGTGCCTGCGCTGGCGGGGGGGGGGTACAGTCCAGATTCGCTCTGCCAAGTCCACCGCCGTGCTTCCCCACGGCAACATCAATATGTTTCGGTGCTGTCCCCGTTGGCCCACACGCGTATTGTCCGCATCACGAGACAAGTGAAAAGAGCTCGCAGAGCAGATCCGCAACCCCCATCGAGAGGAGTGAAGGCCGACGCTGCGCCAAGGCCGCCGCAACGGCGGTCGAAAAGCCAATAAAAACATGAGTTCAGCCAGAACTGGAATCAAGAATCATATCTTGTAAGGAATCTGGCCCAGCTTCCTCGAAGCTCCTGAAAACAATCATGGGCCAGCCTCTGCCGTTCGCACCAAGAGGGGCGAGCGTGCTCGAAACAGTAAGCCAATTCTCAAGCAAGCTGGCCAAGAAACGCCGACCCGACTTGTCACAGGAGGTGTCTCCTTCAGATGCTCGGCTGCACTGCGCTTCCAAGAGCAGGCTGGCTCTCAGAAAGAGCCATACTCTCGAGGACGGGGCTGCGGCTCCTGGAACTTCACCGTGAGCACGATGCCCCTGTCGGTCGCCAGGCTCCAGGTGGTCCCTCCCTCCGGGCCCCGGCCCAGGAGTCGGCGATGCGGCGAGACCCTGCGACCACGTCCGCTCCCCAGCACTCCGACGTCGGCGCTTGGCTTCATCCCAGAAGACACAAATAATAAACGTCGACGCCCAAATACATACAAATCTGGGCCCCAAAAAACACCAAAACAGAACATCAGAACAAATAAACAACACAGAACAAATAAACGTCGACGCCCAACAGATCTGGGCCCCTCCCGCAGGACTGCTTCTTCACGGCCGCGGAGGAGGGGGGCGAGGGCCGCCTTGAGGCCGAACGCTGCGCGCCGTGACTCCCTCGCCACGAGAGGAGGCGGCGTGCCCAGTGCCTGTGGAGGCCTCGGCTGCTGCTGGCGAGGTGAGGGTTGTACAGATTGCAGTGCACAGCGCCGCCACCACGTGAAAGATCGTGCCTGGCCCCAGCAGGTCCCTCGCACGTGTGCCAACCTGCTCTAGTTCCTGCCAGAGGTCAGAGCACGAGAGACACCGCCGGGACGCAGAAGGACACACCAGTACGCGCTGTGGCCTTCTGTTGCAGACGCACGTCCGACGCGAGCATGCCTTCCACAGATCTCATGGTATGTTATTGCTCAAGCAGGCTGGTCAGAAGGGGAGGAAGAGGAGGTGGAGAAGGAGGGGGCAAAGGAGGAGGGGGAGGAGGAGGAGGGCGAGGAGGAGGAGGAGGAGGAGGAGGAGAGGGAGGAAGAGGAGGAGGAGGAGGAGGAGGAGGAGGAGGAGGAGCAGGCTGGTCAGAAAGAGCGTCAGCAAGCGCCCGCCGTGGGTGTCTCCACTATGGGACCTCGGAGCGCGCGCCTCGCCCCACGTTGGGCCGACGTGCGACGCCCCACTCCGTGCAGGCTTTTTTTGTAGATCGTCTGTGCCCCCCGCCCGCAGCGCGCGCATCTGCTGGACGTCGCCCCCTCCCCCGAAGCAGCTCTCCGGCGCTGTTTGTCGACCTCCGCGCGGCCAAGAGGGCCTCGGAAACGGCTTCCGAGGCAGCAGAGAGGACACCAAGACGGCCCAAGGCGGCTCAACAGGCTCCTAAGACCCCAGGACAGCTCAAGCGGTCCCCAGGACGGACCGGGAGCGCTCCAAGAGACCCTCCTGAAGAGCTCGAGGAGGCCACAACCATTGGTTTGCTATAGGTGTTTCCTGGAGTTTGGGGCTCTCGCCTGTTTGGTTTCCGACCAGCCGTGACGGCCCAAGAGGCCTCCAAGAGGCCTCCAGGATAGCTCCAAGATAGCCTCCAAGAGGCCTCCAAGAGGCCCCCAAGAGAGCCCCAAGTCGGCCCAAGAGGGCCAACAGATCGCTCGAGGGGCTCGCAAGAGAGCCCCAAGGCGGCCCTGGAGCGCTCCAAGAGGGCACCAAGACGGTCCAGAGAGGACCCAAGACGGCCTCCGAAGGCATTCGACGGGCCAGTGTCCTCTAAGACTGCCCAAGAAGGTCGAAGAGGCTCACAGGGGGCCCCAGGAGGCCCCCTGGAGGCCCCCCCAGGAGGCCCTCGGGAGGCTCCCTTGAGGCCCCAACAGGGCCCGAAGAAGCCTTCAACTCCTCCTCCCCATCGTCGCCCTCTCCTCCTCCTCCTCGTCCTCCTCCTCCTCCTCCTCGTCCTCCTCCCCTTCCTCCTCCTCATTCCCTTCCTCCTCCTCCTTCTCCTTCCTTCCTCTTTCTCTTCTTCCTCCTCCTTCTCCTTCTCCTCCTAACCGCGCAGAGAAAATCGATGTCAAGATCACGATTCTCCCCAATCCAGACCACTCGCTAACTGCCGCGGGGTGTGGGCACGACCTTCTTCCTACCGCGCGGGCGAAGACGAGGTCGAGATCACGACCCATCCTCATCAAACTACTCGTCAGAATCGCGCTGTTCCTACACTAGGCCTCCTTCCTGCTGCGCTGTTGCACACGCACGGTGACGGGGTTTGCCGCAGACAACTGGATAATGTAAAAATGAATGGGCGATGCCGGTTCTGAATCGTGTGAACATGTTCCAGGTCTCATCCGTGTCATCAAACGCACGGGTCAGCAAGAGCCTTGGATCTGACGCGGGCGTCTTTCCCGCCAGCTTGAGACGGGGGGGAGACACCCAGTAGTTCCATACATGTCTGACTGAGTCCTATCAGCTCTTGGGGCGTCGGTTGTGTAGAAAGATGGTTCTTCCAACCTCCTTCGTCCTCCTCGGGGGGATGCTTACATCCCCCTTCCCTCCTGTCCTTGGGTCTGAACAGAAGGCTTCGCGGGTCGTTGAAGCGTCCAAGGATGGCTCAACGTGGCCCCAAAAGGGCCCCAGATAGCCCAACACAGCCTCCAAGCTGGCACAAGCTAGCCCACGATGGCTTTAGAAGCCCGTCCACTGCACGGTTTCCCCCGGGGCCGTAGGCGACCCGAGGTGGAGGAGGAGGAGGAGGAGGATGAGGAGGAGGAGGAGGAGGAGGAGCAGAAGGAGGAGGAGGAGGAGGATAGGGAGGGGGAGAAAGATGGAGGAGGAGAAGGAGGAGGAGGAGGAGGAGGAGCAGAAGGAGGAGGAGGAGGAGTTTTATTGACCTGACAAAGACCAGCCGCACGCGTACTGGCCAGAGGTTTGAACAACGCGTTGGCCAACGATGGAGACGCTATTCGACCCACAGCCTCGCTTCGCGACCGGGATCGCCGTCGCCCGAGTCGCTGGCATCGGGGAAACCGACAAGGCTTTCACACAGGGCTGAATCAGAATGGGAATCAGGAGGAGGAGGAGAGTGCTCCCGTCCCGCCCACCCCGCCCCCACTCCCACACCACTCCCCGCCCCAGAGGTCTCAGGGAGAGATGGACGCGGCGGCAATTGAGCCGTCTCGCAGAACCTCCGCTTGCGCAGCAACACTGGAGGGCCTAGAATAGGCCTGACTTAGGGTGGCAGCCTTTAAGCATGTTCTGCAGCCGATAGTACCTGGCATCCTTAACGAGCGCGCCCGTGCGGCGCTTAAAAAGCTTACACTCCTCGGAAAGCCCCTGGCTACGCTTCACGGCATACGCTCCACAAACCGAACATAACAAAACGGGCCCAGCACGATGCGACGCATGCTGAGCAGGACTTTCCATGCACTTCAACTGCCGCAACACTGATCGGGACTTCGCCGACCTGAAGCAAATCATACAGCGAAATCTCCTGTCCATAAAAGAGGAGGAGGAGGAGGAGGGGTGCAGTGTAGGAGGTAAGGTGAGAAGGCTGTCCCCAGGAGGAAGTAGGGGGAGGAGGGAGGGAGGGAGGGAGGGAAGAGGGGAGGGGGGAGGGGGGAGGGAGGGGGAGGAGGAAAGAGGTGAAGAGGGGGGGGGGGGGAGGGGAGGGAGGAAAGGAGGGAGTGAGGGAGGAGGGAGGAGGGGGGGATGGAGTAGGGGAGAAGGAGGGGAAGGGAAGGGGGGGAGGAAGGGGGAAGGAGGTGGGGGCGAGTGAGGAGGAGGGAGGGAGTGTGGGAGGGATGAGGAGGACGGGCCGCCTATAGCCCTTCGGAGAAACCATCCACCCCCACATTGCCTCCCCCGAAGAGAAAAAAAAAAAAAAAACAGGCCCTCAAGACTGCCCCACAGACGGTTCCAAGTGGCCGGTGCCCCTCCCGTGGAGCCGCCCGGCCGGCCCAGACCCATGCAACACCCCAAGAGAACATCTGTGATCTGTGCCGCTTCGCCTCTGATAGGCTATGGAGGCCCTACAGTCGGGGCGTTGACCTAAGGAACCCTAAATAAGGAACGAGGCCCCTATGTTCCATAAGAAAAACTTCGATCTCAGATCGAAAACCTGAGGAAAACCTGAGGCAAGCTGCGAAACAATTAAGGAACACGGAGCCCCTCCCAAACGAAAAGGGTTCCTTCTTCAGCGCCCCGACTGTAAGGCTCGGCGACTACAAAGGGCGTGGCTTGCAGAGGGTGTGGTTTGCAGCCGGCACCCTGGGGGACGTCCTGGGGGGCACCTTGTGGGGGGCGCGCGGGGACCTCGATAGAGCTGCCCCGCGCCCCGAGGGCCCGACGAGGACAGCGTCGTGCCCCCCAGGCCCCAACGGTGCCGATCGCAGACCACACCCCAGCGTAACCATACCCTTCTCGTAATCGCCGAAAGGTGGCTACAAGATGGCCCAAGAGAACCCGACGAGGGCTCCAATGCGGAGACGGCCCCACGAGTGTCCCAATAGCGCCCCAAGGGGAGCTTGATTGGCTACTGCGGGGGAAAACCAAGTCACGCCGCCCCTTAGGAGGGCCCCCAGGGCCCGCAAGAGGGCCCCGAGAGAGCACGATGGCATCCCGAATTGCCCCAACGTGGCCTGGATTCGCCGGCCCAACGCGCCAGAGGCGTACTTCGCGCGTGCGGGGCGGCCCCTGGGGATCCCTGGACGAAAAGAAAGCGGAGGGAGCGCTCCAGGAGCGCCCCAAAGAGGCTCCAGAGGGCTCCGAGTCGCACACAGATCGCTCCAGGGATGTCTAAGATGGCCTCCAGACGGCTCCACAGGCCTCCACAATGTCCAAGACGCCTCCAAAACGCCTCCGAAGAGAGCCCCAAGAGGTAAAAGTCGTTTCATTTCCTTGGTAAAACGTATATGTTTACCCGATTCGCCTCCTCAGCCTTCGCAACGTCCAGGACGGCCCCAGACGGAGGCTCCCAAGATCGCTCCAAGACAGCCGAAGAGGCCCCAAGACGGCTCTCGGAACCCCAAGACTGGCCAAGACGGCCTCCAGACTGCGCCAAGAGGGGCCCAGAAGAGGAACCAGAACGAACATTTCGAACCTTCGGGCCCCAGACGCCCTGAGGAAGCTCCCGGAAGCTTCCAAGAGGCCCCAGGAGGCTCCAAAAGACGCCGCCGAAGAGAGCCCCAAGAGCACAAATCGTTCCATTCCCTTCGCAAGACGCGTATGTTTACCAGATTCGCCTCCTCAGCTTTCGTAGCGTCCAAGACGGCCCCAGCCAGAGGCTCCCAAGATCGCCAAACGACCGCCGAAGCCCCCAAGAAGGCTCCAAGACAGCCCCAGAAAGTCTCGAGATGGCTCAAAGAGCCCCAAGACTGGCCAAGGCGGCCTCCGGACTGCGCCAAGAGGGGCCAACAGGAGGAACTGGACCAAACATTTCGAACCTTCGGGCCCCAGACGCCCCGAGGAAGCTCCCGAGAGGCCCCAAGAGGCTCCAAGAGAGCCCACAAAAGCCTCACAACGCTCTCACAAAGGCCCCCTGGGTCCCCCCCCAGAAACTGAAAAAACTCATTCCGAAACGTCTTCGAGAAGCCTCCATCGAAACTCTATCAGCCATCCGAATGGCTTCAGGCACATCTTTCAGGCACGGTGGTTGGATAGGCCCACGGACACTCGCAGGTGCCAAGCCCCACAGCCTCACGCCCAACGCACTCCAAATTTGCCGACGCCTCTTCTTCCATCTTCTCCTCCTCCTCCTCCCTCCTCCTCCTCCTTCGCCTCCTCCTCCCCCTCATCCTCCTCTTCCTCCTCCTCCTCCTCCTCCTCCTCCTCTTCTCCGAGCGGCCTCAGACACACAACCCGGGCACGGTGGCGGCATGGGCCGAACGCCACTCGCAGGCGCCAGCCCCGGCGGCCCAACGGGCAAGAGGCGTGCCGAGACCTCCGCGAACTGGAAGCAATATTTCGAGCTCGTGCGCGCAGGGCGGCCCTTGGAGACCCGCGGCCAACACGTAATTACCCCGAGCAGGTCCCGGGCAGGTCCCCCGCAAGTGCCCAGTCAGAGATGGTTCAGCTCCTGGGCGCCGCCCTTAGTGACTGCCTACCAGACCACCCCAACCCGACCCGAAGACCCGAATTTCGGGTTGGGGGGGGGTAAGGGTTCCACATGTGTTTTTTCGATGCTTCCCGACCCCCCCCCCCCCTTCTGGAAATCGAGGGTAAATCTGAGCCTTCGGGTTGGGTTGGGGTGGTTTGGTGGGTGGTGATTTAGGGCCTCCCGAAAGCCCCAAGAGCGGCGGCCCTGGGGCCCCAAAGAGGCCCCCAGGGGCACGAGAACACGACCACGCAGCCACAGTGATGCGAAATGGGCCGGCGGAATGAGCGAAGCGATTCAATGAGCTGCCCAGAGTCCCTCATATCTCCCCTAATGCATCTACCTGCTCAGGCTTATCCCGATGTTCGGTCTGACCGCTGCTCAACCCTTTGATCCACTGCTTGCTTTTCCCACACTTCCCTGGTCAAGGCAACTGGCCTGGGCATGGTTTCTGAATGGGCTGGTGGGCAGACTCGGAGCGGCAAGACTCACGTACCAATCACCCTTTGTTGAAGTGGAATCGATATGCCGACGCACACTCGCTGACGTTCGTCTAGCTGTGCTCCTGGACTTCCGGAGCCGTGAGTCTGCCCAGACACGGAAGCGAAGACAATCATGTGTGTGGTATCAAAGTCTTCAGGTGTCTTGCCTTCCACTATACACACTGATGCATCTACACACACGTGCACACGCAAAACAAAAGCATCCCAATCAGCGCTTGCACTGAAAGGGTCCTATAGCGGAAATTGAAAGAATTGGCGACAATGTCGGGTTCCCGGTTCCAGGTTCCCGGGTTCCTGGTCATTGGTTCCGCGCCGATTTCGGTGGGTTCCCGGGTTCCCGGGTTCCCGGTCGATCTCCTGATTGATCAAACCATCTACTGATTGGGCTCTTTCACGAGTGTAATGCATACATCCATCCGTCACTTTGCCGAAAGCACTGGATGGGGTGTCCTCGGGTTCCTTCTTGTGGCTCCTATTGAATATAGGGGAACGAAAAGTGACATACACATAAAAACTCGGAGGTCCGCGCGGCCTTCTCGAGGGGGGTCCAGCGCCGATCCGAGAAATCCGCGCGAACCTCCGAGTTGTTATGTTTATGTCATTGTCCGTTCCCCTATCTAGAAGCTAAATGAGTGGGCCGCTGCCACTTCCTCTGAGCGCTCCTGGGCGTTTCCTGCACGGGCGCTGGAGCCGCGACCAGAGGAGCTCTCATCCGGAAGGCTTGGACTGGTCGGTGCCTACTGGGCAGGTTCTAATACATAGGATTTCTAATCTATAGGTTTTTAATACATGACGCGGAGCATGTATTAAAAACGGCACTGTACTGGGAGGGGGACCCTTTGACGCTCCACTTTCGCCCCCGAGGCCAGCCGCCAACATCATCATCTAAAACACGCTGGGCCCCGAAGGGTGGCCCCAGAATGGCCCCAGGAGGTTCCATCCCAAGACAGCCCAAGAGGGGCTCACAGACCCCGAAGAGGACCACGATAGGATACCAACATTGCCAGAAGGAGCCCCCAGAACGCAATAAGGCGCCCAGAGGCCTGACTACCTACCAGACCACCCCAACCCGACCCGAAGACCCGAATTTCGGGTTGGGGGGGTATGGCCTCCATATGTGTTTTTTCGATGTTCCCCACTGGAAATGACAGGCAAGTTGAGGCCTTCGGGTTGGGTTGGGGTGGTTTGGTAGGTGGTGACTCTCAGGACTGCCACGCTCGTTGATCCATCCGGGTTCGGGAATGATTTTCGCGCTCTCGCACTGGCGTGCTTCAAGACGGAGGTCTCCGACAGATCTCGGGCCGGCCGGCGAGTTTCGGGAGCGGCCAAGAGGGGGGTGTCCAAGAGGGGGGGGTGCAAATCATGACCGGAGGGATGTGCGCGGCCCAGCGGGGGGGCCAGGGACGTAATGAAACAAGAAGGGGCGCCATGAGATCTGAGGAGATATCATGGCCCCCGCCGTGATATCCACCCCCCCCTTGTCGTCACCCCCCTCTTTGCCGCCCCCGATTCAAGACGGAGGTCTCCGACACATCTCCGGCCGGCCAGCGAGTTTCCAAGGGTGCCCCAAGGCAGGGCCAGGAGGATGCCAAGACGACCCAAGAGGCCAACCCAAAGAGACGCTTCAAAGCGCTCGAGCGTCTCGAAGCCTTCGAAGCGCCTCGAGACGTTCCAGACCAGGTCCGCCCTCGAAGCTCTCGAGCGCCACGTGGCGCCTCGAGGGCCGAGGTCAGCCCTCGAAGCGCCTGGAGGCGTTCAGGGCGGCCCTGAAAGCGCCGAGGGGTCAGCCCCGATGGCCTGTCAGTGGAAGCCGCTTCACGAGCCTTTCGCCCTCCCCGGCCCAAGTCGCTGAAAGCATGTTTTTTCTGTCTCTCTCTCTCTCTCTCTCTCACGCACGCACACACGCACACACGCACACACGCACACACACACAAACACACACAAACACACACACACACACTTTTTGCGTCGGCGGCTGGGCAGAGGGCGACTGCTCCGGCGGATTGGCAACAGGGGACACGCTGCATGCAAATTAATGCCGCAAGGCACGGATGAAACACACACACACACAAACGCACACACACACACAAACACACACACACACACACCCACGCACGCACGCACGCACGAGCACGCGCACGCGCACGCGCACGCGCACGCGCACGCGCACGCGCACGCGCACCCGCACCCGCACCCGCACCCGCACCCGCACCGGCACCGGCACCAGCTCCCGCACCCGCACCCACACCCACACCCACACCCACACCCACTCCCACTCCCACTCCCACTCACACACATCTCCCTCCCCACCCACACATAGACACACAGTCACATCAAGCTTTTTGAACGCAGATGCGGCGGGATGCCAGAGGCACCTAGAGGCATAATCCTACAGCTGCAAGCAAGGGAGGGAAGGGCAGAGAAGAGGGAGAACGAAGAGGATGAGGGCTTTCACTTAGGAAAGAGACGGCAGGAGAGGGAAGAAGAGGCAGTAGGCCAGGATGCAGGAGCGACATCCCTTCGTCGCATCTGCGCCCAGCACCCATCAATGTATCGCCCTCTCTCTCTCTCTCTCCCTATCTCTCTCCTCCTCCTTCGTTGTCTCTCGTTCTCTCTCCCTCTCTTTCTCTATACCTCTCTCTCTCTCTGCCAAACATGTTCAAACAAAGGATTCCAATTGGCCGATGGTCGACACGGAAACCTATGGCTACAAGGATCGATGGGCAGACATTTGGAGAAGGGACCACGGGGAAGGTTAGACTCTGGAGAAGGCAACACAAACTTCCAGGGAACGGGATCCGAGAAAGCCAAGCAGTGACGAGCTGATTGCCCGCCCCATCCTCGCCACCGATCGGATGTCCTTTCCACATGCATGTGCCGTTTTCGTGCGTGCTTTTCCAAACCCTCCTTGTTTGGGTATCCGTTTTGAATAGAGCACTGCGGTCGCATCCTTTTTCTCCTGCTCCCGCCTCCCGCCTCCTCCTGGGGGGCTGCGATCTGCGAAACTGTCACCACTTTCGAGGGCTGCTGGTGGGTCCAGCGGAGTGAGGCACCGCGCAGACCTGAGGTAGACCTCGCCGTCCCTGGGGGGCTGCGATCTCCGAAATCGTCGCCACTTTCGAGGGCTGCTGGTGGGTCCAGCGGAGTGAGGCACCGCGCAGACCTGAGGTAGACATCGCCGTCCCTGGGGGGGGGGCTGCGATCTGCGAATATGTCGTCACTTCCGAGGGCTGCTGCTGGGTCCGGCGGAGTGGGGCAACGCGCAGACCTGAGGTAGACCTCGCCGTACCTGGGGGGCTGCAAGTTGCGAAATTGTCGCCACCCTCGAGGGCTGCTGGCGGGTCCAGCGGAATGAGGCACCGCGCAGACCTGAGGTAGAACTCGCCGTCCCTGGGGGGCTGCAAGCTGCGATAATGCCGTCACTTTCGAGGGCTGCTGGTGGGTCCAGCGGAGTGAGGCACCGCGCAAACCTGAGGTAGACCTCGCCGTCCCTGGGAGGGAGGGGCTGCGATCTGCGAAACCGTCGCCACTTTCGAGGGCTGCTGGTGGGACCAGCGGAGTAAAGCACCGCGCAGACCTGAGGTGGACCTCGACGCCCTTGGGGGGCTGCGATCTGCGAAACCTTCGCCACTGTCGAAAGCTGCTGGTGGGGGTCCAGCGGAGTGAAGCACCACACAGGCTTGAGGTAGACTTAGCCGTCCCTGGGGGGGCTGCGATCTGCGAAACTGTCGCCACTTTCGAGGGCTGCTGGTGTCCAGCGGAGTGAGGCACCGCGCAGACCTGAGGTAGACCTGGCCGTCCCTGGGGGCTGCGATCAGCGAAACTGTCATCACTTTAGAAGGCTGCTGGTGGGTCCAGCGGAATGAGGCACCGCCTCAGACTTGAGGTAGAACCTCACCGTCCCTGGGGGCTGCGATCTGCGAAACCGTTGCCACTGTCGAAGGCTGCAGGTGGGTCCAGCGGAGTGGGGCACCGCGCAGACCTGAGGTAGACCTCGCCGTCCCTGGGGGGCTGCGATCTGCGAAACCGTCGCCACTTTCGAGGGCTGCTGGTGTCCACGGAGTGAGCACCGCGCAGACCTGAGGTGGACCTCGCCGTCCCTGGTGGGCTGCGATCTGCGAAACTGTCGCAACTTTCGAGGGCTGCTTGGGTCCCGGAGTGTGCACCGCGCAGACTGGAGGTAAACCTCGCCGTCCCTTGGGGCTGCGATCTGGAAACCACCCCCAGTGTCGAGGCTGCTGGTGGGTCCAGCGGAGTGAGGCACCGCGCAGAAACCTCGCCGTCCCTGGGGGGCTGCGATCTGCGAAACTGTCACCACTTTCGAGGGCTGCTGGTGGGTCCAGCGGAGTGTGGCACCGCGCAGACTGGAGGTAAACCTCGCCGTCCCTGGGGGGCTGCGATCTGCGAAACCACCCCCAGTGTCGAGGGCTGCTGGTGGGTCCAGCGGAGTGAGGCACCGCGCAGACGTGAGGTAGACATCGCCGTCCAGGGGGGGGGGGGCTGCGATGCTGCGAATAGGTTCTCACTACGAGGGCTGCTGCTGGGTCCGGCGGAGTGGGGCAACGCGCAGACCTGAGGTAGACCTCGCCGTACCTGGGGGGCTGCAAGTTGCGAAATTGTCGCCACCCTCGAGGGCTGCTGGCGGGTCCAGCGGAATGAGGCACCGCGCAGACCTGAGGTAGAACTCGCCGTCCCTGGGGGGCTGCAAGCTGCGATAATGCCGTCACTTTCGAGGGCTGCTGGTGGGTCCAGCGGAGTGAGGCACCGCGCAAACCTGAGGTAGACCTCGCCGTCCCTGGGAGGGAGGGGCTGCGATCTGCGAAACCGTCGCCACTTTCGAGGGCTGCTGGTGGGACCAGCGGAGTAAAGCACCGCGCAGACCTGAGGTGGACCTCGACGCCCTTGGGGGGCTGCGATCTGCGAAACCTTCGCCACTGTCGAAAGCTGCTGGCGGGGTCTCCTGCTCCCGCCTCCCGCCTCCTCCTGTCCTCTCTTCGCCGTCCCTGGGGGGGCTGCGATCTGCGAAACTGTCACCACTTTCGAGGGCTGCTGGTGGGTCCAGCGGAGTGAGGCACCGCGCAGACCTGAGGTAGACCTCGCCGTCCCTGGGGGGCTGCGATCTCCGAAATCGTCGCCACTTTCAAGGGCTGCTGGTGGGTCAAGCGGGGTGAGGCACCGCGCAGACCTGAGGTGGACCTCGCCGTCCCTGGGGGGCTTCGATCTCCGAAATCGTCGCCACTTTCGAGGGCTGCTGGTGGGTCCAGCGGAGTGAGGCACCGCGCAGACCTGAGGTAGACCTCGCCGTCCCTGGGGGGCTGCGATCTGCGAAACCGTCCCCACTTTCGTGGGCTGCTGGCGGGTCCAGCGGAGTGAGGCACCGCGCAGACCTGAGGTGGACCTCGCCGTCCCTGGGGGGCTGCGATCAGAGAAACTGTCCTCACTTTCGAGGGCTGCTGGTGGGCTCGCCACTTTCGAAGGCTGCTGGTGGGTCCTGCGGCATGAGGCGCTACGCGAACCTGAGCGGGACCTCGCCGTCCTTGGAGGGCCATGTCATGTTGTTGCTGCCCCGCCGACGTTTCAAGCCCCTTGCCCACAGTCTCCTTTTGGACCTTGGTTCTTCCTTAGTGACTCAGGGGTTCACTTAGTTACTCATCGTTTTTCCCTTGATGGGGGACCTGCGAACCTTCCGAATGCCGCTCGCAAAAGCACCTGCGTCCATGTGACGCCGCCTTCGCGTCATTTCTCCAAAGCTACTCCTGCCCCGTATTGCGCAGGGGTTGGGTACGTCGCCAGGGTAATTTTCATCGCAAGGTGAACTGAAATGCGCCTCGATGGCCCTCGGCGAGAGAAGTAGCCACACGTCCGAGCGATGCCGAGCATCATGAGGACGAACGCTTCGAAGCACTTGCCCCGCAGACCCAAAGAAACGCGAGGGAAGGCGCGACGCCGGTATGCGCCGCAGGGTGTGGGCGCCAGGAAAAGCAGAAGGGGAAACTACGAAAGGATGGTCTGAGGCGGAAGCGGACTGGGATGGGCGCGGGGGTTGCTAAGGGAATAGAGGGCTTACCTAGCTGGTTTACATCTGGCCTAACCTACATGGATGGATGGGATGGCCTACATCTGGCCTAACCTGCATGGTTTACATCTGGCCTAATCTACATCTGGCCTAACCTGCATGGTTTACATCTGGCCTAAACTACATATAGCTGGGATGGATGCCAAGGTGGTTTACATCTGGCCTAACCTGGCTGTGGCATTGGGGGGAGAGCCTGCGCCCACTTCGCGGGGTTTGCCGAATCCCCTCAGCCACTTGGGTTAAGTCGGGCATGTCCCCCTACAGGAGGATTTTCGACGAAAAATAAAACAGAAACACAAAAAATAAGCAAAACATAATCCAAAAATAGTCTGGGGACTATTGTTTGAATACTTCTTGACCTTTTTGGGGTATTTTTGGGGTATTATTTTTTTGTTTCGTCGAAAATCCCCTTGTAGACCTCTGCGGCGCGCCAGCAGGGAGGCGAGGGCGCTGCAGCGCGACCTCACGCGGACAGCTCACGAGACAACGTCGGTGCAGACGACCCTCGTTTGCTTCGTCGCTCATGCGTGGGCAAGACGTGGCGAGGCAGCGGCGACAACCCAAGAAGACTCTAGAATCTAGAAGAGCTTGTCCACCAAAAGGCTATAGAAAAGCTGCGATTCACACAAAAACCTGCAGAACACCAAAAGATTGAGATTGGGCAGACTTCTGTCCCCACGCTGCTCTCTGGGGGCACGGGCCCCACACTCCGGCTCTGTCCGGCCTGGGGCCCCGGCAGCTGCGGGCCCTGCACGACCGGAGCTTTGGAACCCCGAGCCCAGACGTCCGCAAGATCCTGTCCGGTAGGCTCGCGCGGCGTCGGCGCGCGTACAAGTTCTCGACGCCGCGTGGATCGTTCCACCTTGGACCGATCGCGGCCCCGATCGTTCACAGTTGAATTCCGTCGGGCCCATCGGTGCTTCCGCGTCGCAGAATTCAACCTTGAACGCCGTCGCCGGGGTCGCAACCGCGCCAACGCGGCACGAACCTACCGTGCGGGTGCATGACCCCTACAGTCGCAATGCTGGGGCATGTGCAGGCTTGCAGAATGAAGACCAGCGCAATGATCCCACTCCCTCCTTTGGGTAAGAAGTGCTTCCGCACGTCCTCAAGAGTGGAGACGGCGTAGCCATTCACCGTGCTCACCGTCATGCCCTTCGGTGCGCCCGAGGCTTTCCCAGCTCAACAGCGCAAAGGCCCATCGCTGCACTGTTGTTTGGCACAAGCGCGTGACGCGTGACGTGAAACTGCATCGTGCGTAACATTTAGCCCGCATGAACGATGATATGACCGAGATGAGCACAGGCAAGGACAATACACTGAATCGGACCGGCGCGCATTACACACCACACTAATGGCATGTGTCGGGCCGATAGCAAAGAGGATCGCAGATACCTCTCAGTGCTTATGCATATTCAAGCTAATACAACAGTTCCCCGAGGACCAAGGCAAACACACCCTGTGAAGGAATTAAAAAGTTGGCCACTGTCCGACATGAAGAACATGCTGCGGCCAACATAATGGGGATTCCGGTAATTCGGTCCGGGCTTGTCTGACTCGGCGTGCAATCACTTCGGCTTGACGCAAGTTTAGCTGTCTGGAGTACCCCCCACATGCAAATCCAACAACCGAAGCAAGGTACAACAGGCACATTCTCTTCTCATGAGTACAGTGCGGGCGCGGCCGCAAGAAACCCTCGCAAGAAACCCAACCCTGAGAACCCGTGCGCGAGCTGCACCCCAACGCAACAGCTCCTTCAACGGCTGCGGGAAGCCACCGCGCAGCGCGGGGAGCGAAGAAGCCCAGGATGCCCTGACGAAAGGCACATGGTTCCTTGCTGCGCGCCCCCACTGTATGAGCCAGGCACAGCGAGGACACCGCACTGGTGGGGGAAAACACAAGACCGCGCCTCGTGGCCGCGAGCGCGACGCCATCGAGACAGCCGTCACCGCCGTAACCGCCACGACGACAGCCAAGCTCTCCTCCTCCCTCCTCCTCCTCCTCCTCCTCCTCCTCCTCCTCCTCCTCCTCCGCCCCCTCCTCCTCCGCCCCCCCCTCCTCCTCCTCCTCCTCATCCTCCTCCTGCTCCTCCTCCTCCTCCTCCTCCTGCTCCTCCTCCACCTCCTCCTCCTCCTCATCTCCTCCTCCTCCTCCTCCTCCTCCTCCTCCTCCTCCTCCCCCTCCTCCTATGGCAGCGGGCTCCACCCGCTCTCCTCCCAGCTTAGGCGCGGCCGCGCCGCGCGCCGGCGGCGCGGGCGGCGTGCCCCGATGGCGCAGGCCCTCGCACGATGCCAGCGCACAGGCGCTGCCGCCGCGTCGCGGGACTGAGGGGGCGGTTTTCTACCACCACCACCACCACCACCACCACCATGAGCTGGAGGGGGAGGGGTCCTCCTCCCTCCTCCTCCTCCTCCTCCTCCTCCTCCTCCTCCTCCTCCTCCTCCTCCTCCTCCCTCTCCTACATATGGCAGTGGTGGTGGAACATGGGCCTATCAGGGACGGGGTGCACGCATGGCCCGGGCATCGCTTGCTGAAAGCGGGCGGCCGCGGGCACAGCGCCGCGCCGGCGCGGGCGCCGCGCACGGCGCGGCGCAGGCGCCACGGGGGCGCCGGCGCCAGCATCGTGGCCATGGCGGAGGGACCGCTTATCCCTCGCCCTCATTCTTCCAGACCGTCCGTACTGACCTTCCACACTCCTGCGCTCCGTGAAACGCTGAATTTTCTTGCGCCTCCCGAGGCCTTCAGTAGTTTCAATGCATCACCTTCCGCGCCTTCCGCAGAGGTCGAAACGTATGGAAGATGGAGGTGGAGGGATGTTGCTCCCACCGTACTTCAGGACCACGGCCCATAAATAACCTCGAGCACCCGGAAACGCGTGGAAACGGTGTCGAAGCAGTGTCGACATACAGTGTCGAGCGAGTGTCTCCCAGGGCCCAGGACGCGAAAACCTTCGAGGCTCGGCGCTGTCTTGGCGCTCGAAACTCTCCCTGGTGCTTCGGGCCAGAAAGCAGGCCGGAACATCATACGGCACCGCAGGCCTCGCTGCTGCTTCCTGCTGGGCGCGCGGCAGGGCGCATGAGCCCCGCGGGCGCGAGTGCGCACGCGCAGGGTGCCCGCGCGCGGCGCAGGAGCCTCCGCGGCGCCCGCGCAGGCACCGCGGGCAAGGACTCTCTCACCGGCGCGGGGGCGCCTGCCGGTGGAGTTAAGTCGGGCCTGTCCTCCTACAGGGGAATGTTCGACGACAAATGAAAAATACAACAAAAATAATATAAAAAAATAGTCCCAACATCGTCTGGGGACAATTTTTCAATCTTTTTTACCCCCTTGGGTTTTTTTTGGAGTATCTTTTGTTTATTGTCGACAATCCCCCTGTAGGGGAACACGCCCGACTTAACAGTAGAGGAGTTGCACGTGCGTCTGCCCAGGCTCGGCGGCGCGCGGGGGGGGGGGGGGCGAGAGGAAGGGGGGGGGCAGGCCGTCTCGGAGGGCAGCATGGGGCTCCTCAGGAGCTCCCCGGGCCTGCGGAGGAGAAGCCGTGTGTCTCCGGAGGAGGCCGAGGAAGCTGCTCCGGGAGGCCGGAGGCCTTCCGAGAGAAGGAGTGCTGCGGGAGGAGAGAGGTTCTGCCCCTGGCGTTGCCCGATCTCCCCCCCCTCCCTCCCTCCCCCCGAAAGCAGGGGCAGGGGTGGATCTCGTGGAGCTCCCTCCCTCTGGCTGGAAACGGCGGGAGGCCTCCGGATGGGGAGGGGGGGGCGGCAGCAACAGGCTAACAAGGATGGCCTCATCTCCCTCCCCCTCCCTCCGTCCCCTTCCCCTCCCTCCCCCTCTCCCTTCCCCCTCCCTCCCCCTCTCCCGTTCTCCTCTCCCTCTCCCCTCCCTCCCCCTCTCCTTCCCCCTCCCCCTCTCCCCTCCCTCCCCTCTGCCCCCCACGAAGAAGGGAGACGGGGGTCAGAGAACGATTCGGCATGGCAGCGAGCACAGCTGATTGACGAGAGATCGCTCGCGCAAGGACAACTTCCAAAGCATAGACAACAGACCTGCGCAACAGGGGCTCCCGCCTGGCTGGGCAGGCAACGGAACCCTCCCCCCCGCGTGGCCTCGGCGACCACACCGTACGCGTAGGCGGTCTGGTCTACGTGCACGACCTTCTCGCAGCCCCCCACGTTTTTTGTGTTGGAGGGGGAAGGTGGGACCGGACATCACAGCCCACACGGAATATGCACATTTCCCGATGTTGCACTTCGGAGCAAGCGCACGGGTACACGCATTTGAAAGACGTGGCGATGCGAACACCACCTTCGCACGCATGTTGAGGTCTCATCCCCGCTCCGTCGTGGACCAGGTGCGGGCAACACTCGCACGCAGGAGAAGGGGGAAGAGAAGGGAGAATGTCCGTGCCAGAAGAGTGCGACTCCTTTCCTCTGCGCTCAAGAGAAAATCTGGCGTTCCTGGCCGGCGTTCCCGAGGTCCCCGCAAACGCATTCCTGCATTCTCGGGCGGGTGCTCATGGGGGGAGGCCCAAATGCTTGGGCACATTTCTTCACCCCCCATGTGGGCCACCTCCCATTACCACCCGCCCGAGAATACGGTCTGCCGCGCGCGTGCGCCCCACGTTCTCTGCGTTCGTTCTTCTGCGATCTACCGCGCTCGTGCGCCCCAGGTTCGGCTCGAGCGATCCCAAGGGTGTCAGTGCAGGCCCCAGCCTGCACACCCGTGCAGGGCACATCCTCAGCACCACTCTATGGGTACTCCCCAGATGGCGAATTTCCAGATCTTAGCTGCCCCGATACGCAACACGTAGCGCACTGATACGGAACTCAACACGCAGACTGAACCCGTACGTTTTGAACACGGACGTTTTGAACACGGCACATGTTACGATTCAAAACGTGCGTATCAGAGCAACGAAGTTCCAGATATATGGTTTTAACTGTTTTTGTGAAGATTCGATCGCTCACCCCTCTGCCCTCTCTCTCTTGGGGGCCTCCCAAAGGGGCCTGAGTACATGTACTGCAAGGTCGTGTCGTGTCGACCCCCGCGTTGGTTCCTGACAACCGCGCGGATCGTTCAACCCTGTACGATTGGCCGTTCCCAAAACGTAAGATCGTTCAACATCGACCGATTCTGGGTCGCCAGCGGCGCTCAGCGTTGCGGGGTGGCACGGCCGACACAACGTGACCCTACCGTAGTCGGAGGATCGCGGCGCATCCTTACTGCCTCTCCGATGCATCCCCAACGCACGGGGTATGCATCGGCGCCGTCTGCCGCGCCGATGCATCCCAACGTCGGTGTGGGGAAAACCTGGCTCCATGACGAGCCGCGTCGCCGATGCATCGGAGCTGCGGCGCGATCTTCCGACCCCACCTGCCCGGTCCCTGCACCCCATTTGGGAGGCCTGGACTGCACAGCGGGCTTCTGGGAGGGCGACACACAACTTCGACGTCGCGCTCCTCTCCCGGCGTGGACACCCCCAAAGGTCTGGAGCCCACTGCCCGAGGCGCGCCGATCCCGGGCCACGTGTGGATGGCCCCGGGGCCCAGTGAGGCCCCCGGCGGAAGCCGAGCATTTTCCCAAGCCGTCCGACCCGCTGAGGTTGAGGAGGAGGAGGAGGAGGAGGAGGAGGAGGAGGAGGAGGAAGAGGAGGAGGAGGAGGAGTAGGAGGAGGAGGAGGAGGTGTGGGAGCGCAGCCTCGGCTGGTGGCGGCCTCTGAGGCCCCTCTCCCCCCCCAACCAACCCTCGCTTCGCCTGTGTCGATTGGAGGCGGGGGCGTCCTCCTGCTGACGGGGCAGGGGAGGCGGGGAAGGCAGGGGTCGCCTGGGAGAGGGGGTCGCCTGGTTCGGCTGGGAGGCGGGCGTCTGTCCTTCGGAGCCGATGGGAGGCAGGGGTCGCCTGGTTCGGACGTCGCCACAGGCTCGACGAAGTCCGCTCTCGCGTTACCTGCCTCGTGGATCGGCGAGGGCAGGGTTCAGGTCTCGCCGCGGTCGGTGGCAACTCACGAGAGCCTCCCATACCAGCTTGTCGGCTCCTGCGGATCGACGCTGGTCGACGCTAGTCGACACTAGATCGACGCCAATCGACGCTACCTCGGCACATCTCGTCGGCTCCCAGACGCCAGTCGACGCTCATCGACGCGAAAGACGGAATGCAGAGGGCACGCCAGCCCCCCACGACTCGCGACCGAAGCCGCCGACTCGGGGGAAGGATGCGGCCGCCCCCCGAGGACCATGACGCGCGGCTGCAGCTGGTTGCGCTCCAGCATCCAGCGCCCCAGCGTGCAGGTGCCCCACCTCCGCTCCGCTCTGGTCGGGCACGTCCCCCAGATGTTGGACGAAACGTAAAAGATGGTCCACAACAGATACTCCACAATGGTCATAACATACCCAAACTTTACCAGCCTGGCACATATCCCTATCCCTATGCTGGGCACCTCCTCATCACGATGCTGATCTTAGGGATTCCCTTATTTTCTGAGGGCGAATCCCTAAGATTGTCATCGCCTTTTGGCGTGTCAATCCTAGGGATAGGGATACGTTCGAGGCTGGCAAAAAATGATCGTCCCCAGGCTATTGTTATACGATGTCTGCATATCCCTCCCGCAAACCCAGACCCCCGACGTCGTGATTTTTTCACAACGTCGACCCCCAAAGGTCTGGACCCCTTCCCCGGGACCGGCTTTGCATCCCGAGTCATTTTTTGACGGTCCCGAGGCCCGGTGAGGGCCCCCGGAGGCAGAAAATAACGAAAAACCTCCCGTCGTGATTCTTTCACGACGCCAGGAGGTCTGGGAAGAGGGACGGGGCCCGCCTCAACGCTTTGCCCCTCGCTCCCGGCAGGAGGGCACCGCCGGGGAGCAGAGAGCGACCTCCTCCGCCGCCGCGGTGCCTCGCGCGACGCCTCGGGGGGGGGGGGGCGGCGCACCTCGAGCTCGGAGGCCCGCCTCGCCTCGGCTGCGGCAGAAATCTGACGACGGGAGAGTGCTGCCAGGCTGTCGGCCTCCGCCCCATCCCTCCTCCTATTCCTCCACCTCGAGGCCTCGTCCTCCTCCTCCTCCTCCTCCTCCTCCTCTCCTCCTCCTCCTCCTCCTCCTCCTCCTCCTCCTCATCTGATTCTCCATCTCATCTACCCCCCCCCCCCCTACGGTTGCTGACCTGCGAGCCTGCTCCCGCGCTCGAGGCCTCGGAGGGAGGGCCGGAGGATCGCGACTCTTCGAGCGAGCCCGGGGGGGCGATGCGCTCGAGCGGGTCCCCAGCTCCTCGCTGCGGCAAGAGTCTCGCGACGGGGAAGGGGTGCCAGATTGCCAGCCTCCAGGGGCCTTTCTACCGTCAGGTCGGGCATGTCCCCCTACTACAGACAGATTTCGGACGAAAAATGAAACATACCCCAAACATGCACCCCAAGATGCTCGAAGATACTTAGAAACATCGTCCCCAGACTATCTTTTTGACTATTTTGGAGTACTCCCCCTGTAGAGGGACAGGCCCGACTGAATCCTACCGGGCCCATGGACCGCCAAGCATGACTCCGGATGAACCTGCGGTCCCAGGGATCAGGGTTCCAGACCTCGGGGGGGCACATGGTGAAACAAAAAAACATGGCGACGTCGGCATGCTTCGGGGATGGACAGAACCCCCTTTCTTAAAGCGTGGCTCAGTGTAAACGGCCTCGGGCCCGAACCTGGCGGGCGCAAGCCTGGAAAATGGCGGCCGCGGCTCCCTCTGGAGAACCGAAAACAGAAAATTCACTAATCGACGTGTCAGGGTGGGGGTTCTGTCCAATTGAAGGGGCCCTGGGACACACAAAAAAATACATACAAATAACAGGATTCCCAATATTTTCCGATATTTCCTCTGTTTTTGCCTTCCCCCCCACTTCCCATATTTTCTAATATTTTTGGGGGATCGACGATTAATTGTGTCTGTGTGTTCTTTTCCCTCCTGACCAATACCGCATGCTGGGAAGCCCGCTCGAAACTCGAAGACATTCTGGCTATCCGGCATGCCAAGACCAGGCCGTGCTGGCGGCCTCTGGCAGGACTTGGGCCCATCGAAGTCAGCGTTAGACTTGGGTCGGGCCTGTCCCCCATACAGGGGGAACTTGGACGAACTATTAAACGTAGTCAGAAAATGTTTCAAAAACGCACAAAAAATTAATCAAAGAAGCGTCCCCAAACTATTTTTAGACTATTTTTGAACGTCCCCCCTGTAGAGGGACAAGCCCAACTTAACGTTGGACTGATGCACCGCACCCCCGCTCGCGATGCGCCAGCATTTCGTCACCCAGACCTGGGCCTCGGAGAGAACTGGAGGAAGGGCGCGACCGAGTCGGAAGACCACTGTGGGGCTGGCGTGTGCTTTCTGTCCCCGTCGCCCTTCTACGAAGCACCGCCTGGAATGCAAGAGTACCCAGAGATCCGATGTCGTGACTTTTTCCATGCGCGGTCCCTGGAAGTCTCGATCCGTTCCCCAGGACCGGCTCGTCGTCCTGAGTCGGCTTCTGACGGCCCCGAGGCCCGGCGAGGGCCCCTGGGGGCCGAAACTTCCGAAAAAACCTCCGTCTCTTTTTTTGTTTATATATATATATATATATATACACACACACTTCTCGATTTGTGCGTGTCATCCTTGCGCAGGGGCCATGCTGATCTTCTCTGTATCGTTCCAATTTTAACGGATGCTCCCCGAAGGGAACCCTTCCGAAAAACCTCCGTCTTGCTTGTTGTTCAATGCGCTGGATCTCCGGGTGCTGCGAGAGCCTGCCGGCCAGAGAAAGGAGGAGGAGGAGGAGGAGGAGGAGGAGGAGGACGAGGAGGAGGAGGAGGACGAGGAGGAGGAGGAGGAGGAAGAGGAGGAAGAGGAGGAAGAGAAGGAGGAAAAGGAGGAGCAGGAGGAGGAGGAGGCGGAGGAGGAGGAGGAGGAGGCGGAGGAAATGGAGGCGGAGGGGGCCCGGGGCCGCGCCAGGGAGGCCCTCGCCGGAGGCCCGACCGCGCGGCAGCACACGCCGGAGGCCCCCGGAGGCCCAGCATGCGGCACCGCACCGCCGCGGGCGGAAGGCTCCCCCGAAGGGGGCTCGCCCGCGCTCCGCGACCCTGCGCTCCCAGACCCCCTCGAGTTATGACAAAATCGCGAGGGCTTGTTTTTTGTTGACCTCGACAGGTCTCACCGCTTCCATGACTTCTCGCGGCAACAGCGGGCACTGCAGCGAGTAAAAAATCGCAGCTGCAAAGAGACACTGAACAATTCTCTCAAAACAGCTGCGAAGAGAGAGGTGGGTGTGCCTGGGCGCTCCGCGAGGCCAGACAAAATCGCGAGGGGAGGTTTTTCCTAATATTTGGCCTTTGGGGGCCCTTCCCGGCCCTCGGGACCGACAAAACACGACCCGGGACGAAACACCGGTCCCGGGGAATGGGTCGAGACCTTTGGGGGGTCGACGTCATGAGAAAACCATGACGTCGGGGGTCTGCGTTCCGGATCTGCATCCCAGGCAGACCGGCGTGGGCCCCCAGACCTTCTGTGCGGGCAGGGCCTGGACCTCCACCTCTCAGCACACACCGCCGCGGCCGGGCTGGTATCTCTGTTGGAGCGCGCTCTCTCAAAAATGCCCCGCGGACCCTTCTGGGGCCACCGGAAGGGCACGGCACCAACGAGCGCTGCGGAACGCCAGCGACGGGAGCTCGTGCAGCAGATCGCGTGTGAGCCATGCGGTCTTGTATCGGGGGAAATTCCGCAGTGGAGACTGCCGCTGCTGTTCTTGCCGCCGTCCTCGCCCACGACCCGACCGCGACCCGCCCGGCGACCCACCCGCGAGCCACCCCTGTTGTGGGACGAGGTGTTTGCCAGCGTGGACACAAAACGATCTGTCCTTGCACAATGGATGTGCCGCGTATGTGGTACAGTGTAGGTGGCGGAGGCTGCGTTCTGCAAGCTCTGTGGTGCAATGCAGTGTGAGCTATCTGGTGCCACGTAAGTGCTGTACGTTATGTGGTGCCAGCTATGTGTAAGCAAGGTGGTGTACACTATGCGGTGCGCTAATGTGTTGGTCAAACTATGAAGTCTGGTCTAAGTGGTATGAGTCACATGGTGTCAGCTGCGTCGTGAAAGTTACGCGGTTAAAAAAATGTGGTGCAACGTGCGCGGTGCAATGACACATGGAAGCCTCGAAATCTTCTGTCCTACTGCCCGCGCGCACATCCCATCCTCCCACCCGCATCTCTGCACTGCACAACCCCTGCGGTCGTAATTGCGGCGACTGCTTGGCCCTGGCTGGAGCATCTCTGCGGCCGCGCTGGCGCGCGCAGGGACGCCCGCAGGAGCGGCCAACTGCGATAACACAACTGAGGCGGCCGCGATGGCGCTTGCCGCTGGGATCTTCCTAGCACGTCTCAGAGGCCACGCTGGCGCGCGATCACTTCAGCGCGGGTCGGCGACTCGGGCGGAAGCGAGATCATGATGACGTCGACAACGGCGACAAGGATGATGATATTAGCGATGGTGGTGGCGAATATGGCGATCACGACGGCAAGGCCAATGACGGCGCCGATACTATTGACGACGATGACTACAACGATGTCATGTGTCGGTGGTGAAGAAGATTGACTGATGATGGCTGACATGGCGGCGATCGACGATGATGCTAACGGCGGTGATGCAATGCCGCTGATGGGGGTGATAACGAGGAAGTGCGCGCGCAGAAATCTAAGACACCTGGCAGACTTCCGGATGAGCAAAATTTGGCTATCAACCATCCTGCTGTGCTGGGTCTTCGGTTTGCAGAGACCGCGCCGCGCGTCCTCTCCTCGCATCTTCTCTCCCGCCTCCCCATCATGCCCCTGCCCTCCGCACGTCCATTTCGGCGCACCCCATTCTGGAGCGGCCAAGAAGGGGGTGTCCAAGAGGGGAGGGTGCAAATCATGACCGGCGGCATGTGCGCGGCCCAGCGGGGGGGCCAAGGACGTAATGAAATAAGAAGAGGCGCCATGAAAAAATATCATGGCCCACGCCATGATATCCACCCCCCCTAGTCATCACCCCCCTCTTTTCCGCCCCCGACCCATCACGCGCTTCGTGGCCCCGTAGGGAGCTCCGCCGGAAGTCCCAGCGGCAGTGCCCACATGCGGCCCCCGCGCCCATGTCGGCACATCCCCCACACGCCCCGCGGCCCCATGAGGAGCTTGACCGAACGCCTCAATGGCGATGTTCGCACGCGGTCCCCGCACGTATGTCGGCACACCCCTCACACGCCTCGTGGCCTCACAGGGAGCTCCACCAGAGGCCCCAACGGTGGAGTTCGCGAGCGTCCCTCTCGCCCATTCTGGAACACCCCGTACACGTTTCGCGGCCCAGCCCCACCGGAGGCCCCAGTGGCAGCGTTCGCATGCGTCGCCCCCGCACAATTCGGCACATCCATCACAAGCTTTTTTGTCCCCATAGGGAGTTCCACCGAAGGGCTCTAGTGGCGGTTTTCGCATGCCCTTCCGACCCCCCCCCACCCCGACACACACACATACACACACAACACACACACACACACACACACACGCGCGCGCGCACACACACATACCCACAATCACACACACATACACGTCGGCACACCCCTCTCACGTTTCGTGCCCCCACAGTGAGCTCCACCAAAGGCCCTTGCGACAATGCTCGCATGCGGTCCTGCACCAATTTCGGCACACCCCTCGCACGTGTCGTGGCCCCATTGGGAGCTCCACCGAAGGCTTCAGCGGCAGTGCTCGCATGCGGTCCCCTCGTCCAGTTCGGCACACCTCTCAAACGTTTCGTGGCCTCATTGGGAGCCCGACCGAAGGCCCCAATAACGATGTTTGCATGCGTCCCCACCTCTCATTCGGCACACCCATCACACGCTTCGTGGCCCAATTAGGCGAACTGCATATGGACGAGTCGTTCGCCAGGCTAGTTTGTTTAACAACTCTGTCTTGAAATGCTTCGACTACCAATGGTTTGGGACGGATTTCGACACCCGTGCGTGGCGAATCAAGCTTTGGCCCGCTGTGCATGGTTTGATACAGATTCGCGCACTGGGCGCATGCTAGATCAACGCCAATGCACTGTGCGGTGAGATGATAATGCGGGTTCTGGACGAAACGGCCAAAAGCACTTAGTTTTCACATGATCTCAGCAAATGCGCACGGGGAGGAGATCTGCAATACTTGCAATGGAATCCCTAAAACGGGTATTGCAGCATTGGAAAGCATGGCTTGCAAAATTGATGTGTTTGTTATGGCTTCGACATGTGCGCGCGCGTGTGGATGCTGCGCAACTATTTCGCAATAACCTATTGGCAACGTACCTTTTGAGAAAATCGAGAGCGCGCACATCATATAACTCAACAGTGGTGAAAGGGGGGCGATCTCTGGCAATGAAGTATGAGCTCATATGGGCAAGGAGCGATGCAGCAGACTCAGACGTAAAGCGCCATGCGAAACAGCGGGCATGAGTCCTGGGGCGGGGGCGATTTCCTTTTGGCCAGGAAGTCCAGGCGGTGCAAGCTGTGTGGCGCAGACTAGGTTCAGGTCGGGCCTCTCCCCCTACAGGGGGATTTTGGGGCGAAGCATAAGAAAAATACCCCCCCAAAAAATACACCCAAAAGTGCCAAAACATGGCCAGAACATTGTATCCGGACGATTTCTTCCACTATTTGGGAACCTTTTTCCTGCAGAGGGACAGGCTGGACTTGAGACTAGGTCAAGTCGGGCGTGTCCCCCTACAGGGGGTTTTTGGACGAACAATAAAAACATACCTCCGAAATGCCCATAACATAATCAAACATAGTCAAACAATCGCCCCCAGACTATCAGGTGACTGTTTTTGAACTTCCCTCCTGCAGGGGGACCGGCCCGCCTTCAGGCCAGGCTGCGCAGGCTTCCGGGGCCGCCGACGGGGCGCCCGCACCGACGAGCCGGCCACGCGCAGGAGCGACCCCCCATGGGCAAGGAGGTGCCCTCTGGTGCGCGGCCCCTCGGGGGGGACGCCGGGTCTTGAAAGGGCCCCGACGCGCCCGAGCGGCTCTCGAAAGGGTGCCTCTGCCGGGACGGGGCCCGAGAACCGCCCCCACTCGCGGTGCAGACGAGCAGGCTGCCCAGAACGCCCCAGCCCACGTCGGGATTTTTCGCGACGTCGACCCTCAATGGGGGAACCAAAAGTGGCATAAACATAAACACTCGGAGGTCCGCGCGGATTTCTCGGATCGGCGCTGGACCACCACAAAAAATACAGACAACTGACAGGATTCACCATATGTGAATATATATATATATATATATATATATATATATATATATATATATATAATATATATATAGATATACATATATATATATATATATATATGAAAAAATTCCGCCTGACCCCCCACTTCCTATATTTCTGCATCTTTTCCTGGGGATCGACGATTACTCTTGTCTGCAGGTTTTTTTTCCCTCCTGATCTTACGTGCAGTCGAACGATTTGGACGCCCGAAATGGGTACGGAAAAATGGGTACAATGCCCAGCAGCAAATGTTGCCCCAAACCAACAGCGGCCGCTGTTGGACAGGCGGCCTCCTGTCTCGAACGGACACCGGCCGCGGCGGCGTGAAGAGCGAGTCCTGTTCAAGATGAACAGGATCCGCTGTTGGGCATTGTGCCCATTCTTTCCGTGCCTGTTTCGCTCGTGCAGATCTCTTACCGAGCCGCAGCAGCAGAAGATTCGCCGCTGTGGGGGAACAGTAGAAGGCAGAAAATCCACCCCGATAGGAACCACCCCGACGCGCGAAGCCGTTAGTAAACGCACCCATGGGAGGAATCAAACAGGGCAGGGCTGTTTAGTAAACGCCTGGGGCAGTCTGGTAAACGCCAATTGTCGGGTCCGGGCCTCTTTATGCGGCGCACAAGGAGGTGGAGGGAAGGGGGAGGGCTTCTTAGGAGGCTGCTTCTTAGAAGGCGCTGGCCTTATACCTATAGATAAGGCCCACGCCTTCTAAGAAGCAGGGGTGCTTCCGAGAAGCCCTCCCCCCTCCCCCGGCTCCCCTCTGCGCGTGGCTGACTCTTACCGAGCCGCAGCAGCAGAAGATTCGCTGTTGTGGGGAAACAGCAGACATGCCCATACCGCCACTCCACAGACCTCGCCTGGGCTTGATTCCGCCTGGGCTTTCGAGGCGAATCCAGCCGTTGTGACGGATGATCGTGAACGGTACCCTTGGACGCCCGCAGTGGGCACGGAACAACTGCGCACGATGTCCAACAATGAATGTTGTCCGACACCAGCCGCGCCCGTTGTTGAGAAGGCGGCCTGTCTCCAATGGACAACGCCCGCGGCGACGCCAATCGCGAATCCTGTTCAAATTGGACAAGGACTGCTGTCGGTCGTTGTGCTCATCCCTTCCGAACCCATGCCAGTAGCGCCGCGTATCGCAATCTTTCCCTCCTCCTCCTCCTCCTGGAAGTCCCGAGGGGCGCAGCATCTCTGCCACCCACCAGGGGACCCACCCACCAGGGGACCCTGGCAGGCTGGTCGAGGCAATTCGAAGAATGAGCGAATGAAGCCACGTGTCCGTAGGCACATGAGCAAGTGCACGAGCGTGCGCTAGACAGTATCCTTGCGCACTGCTTCCCAGGCTTCCGCTGAAAAAGGGTGTCCAAATTACATATGTTGCAACCAGCATCACGACAAATACGCTGAGCATTCCAGGCAGCATCACATATGTTGCAACCAACACTACGACTAAACAATTTGAAAGCAAATGTCTAAACCATTGTGGAGGCGCGCTTGCTTTGGCAGGCAGCCTACCATGAGGTCCAGAGCTGCTTCGGCGGCGCTCCCCCCCGTCGCAGAGCGTTGGAGGACAACATCGGGTAAAGAGAATAGAAAAGAAAAACACCACATAAACGTAAACTGTTGGCGCTCCGCGCGGATTTCTTGAATCGGCGCTGGACCCCCCTCCCTCGCGCGCGGATCGCGCCAGGGGCGGCGTCAGAGGCGCCGCCGGCGGGGCCTGCAGGCGCGGATCCAAGAAATCCGCGCGGAGCGCCAACATTTTATGTTTATGTGTTTCTTATTAATCTTCTTCTTCGAGAGGGAGAGAGAGAGAGAGAGAGAGAGAGAGAGAGAGAGAGAAATCGCGCATCTCCGAGATCCGGCGGCTCCGGAGAATGTCTCGGGCGTCGCGCCCTTCTCCGAGTGTTCGAGCACGCTCTGAGAGCCTTCCAGAACGCTCTGGAGCGGCGCTGTCCTCGTCCTGGCCCCGTCCGACACGATCCTCCTGTGATCCCAGACCCCCGACGTCGTGATTTTGTTTCATGACGTGACCCCCAGGAGCTTGAACTCCCTCATCCTCAGGGGCGTGGTTCTTCATCCTGACTCGTTTTCTGACAGCCCCGAGGCCCGGCGCGGGCCCCTGGAGGCCGAACATAGCGAAGCAGCTCCCGTCCTGACTCTTGTCACGACGCGAGGACGTCTGGGATATCTGGCCCGCCCCCGCCCCCGCACTTCGCGCAGTCGTTGATCAGCGTGTGCACGTGGTTCAGCGTCATGCGCATCAGCGTCACCCCGGCGAACACCTCCCGAGGAAGAGCGGCGACCGGCCGAGGCCGCCCACGGCGGCGAGAGCGCCGACGCCTCCCCCACGGGGAGATACGAAGGCCACGCTAACGGCGATGTCGCATGACGGTGATGTTGGGAACCGAAGTGTTGGAAATCACGAACCACACTCTCCTACACTCCCAATACGCGGATGTATCGGACGAAAACGACACAACGAATTCTGGGAAAGCACGAACCGCGCGTTCTCACAATGCCGAAACCTACATCGCCGTTACCTGCATCGGCAGTAGCGTGTCTACGGATATATGCCTGCATACCTGCCAGCCCACGGGCCTGACGAGAAGAGAAACTTGTTGTCCGTCGGCGGCGAGGCGGAGGCGAGGCGGAGAAGATCCGCACCAGCGTCGGGCGAATCGGGGGCACCGATGGGCAAATTGTCCGGCGTGCAAGCAGACGGGAAGGAGGAGAAGAGGGCGACCGCGAGGAGGGAGGAGGAGGAAGGCGCTCAGACGCGGAAGCATTCCGCGATGAGGAGGGCTGACGGACGAGAACAGAAACACGCTCATCCACATCCGGGCTTCCCACGCCAGGGGGTTGGAGTACAGGGAGCCAGCATCAGCCAACGTCGAATCGGGTCAATCGGATCGAAGCGGGGTACGAGCCGGATCGGGCCGCGTCGGCACGGAGTCGGAATCGAATCGGGCCGGCCGCGCCAGCAACGCACAACAGCGCCGTGCAAGCGTCCCGCAGAATCGCACCGAGCGAAAATCGGAAGCGAATCGGATCGGGCCGGCCAGTATTGATGTCGAATCGGAGCGATCGTGCTGGGATAGACTCTGGGAGGAGGGGGGAGAGAAGGCGACGATCCACCCATCTCGAAGAGCGCCTGCGAGAATGTCTCGGAGCGCCGGACAGTGTTGGGCATGAGTGATGGGCATGGGCGAAAGACCCGACGCCCTGGGAGAGGTGGTCTTCTTGCTTCACCGACTACCTGTGATATTACACCCCTGGGAATAATAGAATTCGGGGTCTGGGGGGGATAATTTCCCGGCGGAGGATGATGGTCACGATGATGATGATAATGATGAAGATGATAATGATAATGATGATGATGATGATGATGATGATGATGATGATGATGATGATGGTAATGATGATGATGATGATGGTGATGATGATGATGATAATGATGATGATGATGATGATGATGATGATGATGATAAAGATGATTATGATGATGATGATGATGATGATGATGATGATGATGACGATAACGATGGGCGCTCGTGTAACTAGATCCTCGCACAAAACTGTCCTGGGTGTCCTCGAGTCTCCCGCCTGAAGGTGGCCTGCGCAGGAGAGATCCTTGGCGCTCCTAGTCAACATAAGAAGATAGCAATGCCGATTCGCAACTTCCCCCCGCGATAATCAAGTTCGGCCTCGCCGCCCCACTCCACAATCAAATTTGTCTGACCCAGGAATAATAACCACTCAGGCGTTAAGGGGGGTATACTTTATTATCCGGACTTAGAGCTTGTATTGAACGTAGAGGAGGAGAAGGAGGAGGAGGAGGAGAAGGAGGAGGAGGAGGAGTAGGGATAACCCCCCCCTCCAAATCGCTCCCATCCTGATCAGCGCCTCCGATGCGGACCCAGTTGCGTCGAGCAAGTCGCTCCCGGGCGCCCGACCGAGAGGGGCGAGCACGCCAGCGCAGGGGCTGACGGCCAAGCGAGCTGGCAGGGATCCACAGAGTAGGCCAGCAAACATGGGTCACAGTATCAGCAGAGGGCAGCTCTGCACGGTCTGGCCATCACAACGTGTGCCTCCAGCCAGGCACGGCGAGCTGGAATATCGAGACCCTGCTGGCCTGGCCTCCAGTACCGTCCCCGAGATCTCCAGCGTCGCACTCTCATTCGCAGCGTCGCGCCCAGGAGGTCCCGACGCCTTCCCCGGGACGGGCTTGTCCTCCCCAGCAGATCCCCAGCGGAGTGACCCCGGAGGCCGAGACTCTGCGAACACCTCCCGCCGCGGTGCGTTTGTATGCTTGCCCTCCCCTCTCCCCTCCCCCTCCACCGCCTCCCCTCCCCCTCCCCCCTCTCCTCGGCTATGGCAGGCACGCGAGTCGGTGCATATTTCCCGCTCCCTCACGATCGCGCTCATGGGCACAACTCGTTCTGCCTTTGCCTGTGCGTCCTCCCGGGTGCACGGCGTTGTGTCCCTGCCTGCGAGGAGGCATCACCCCCCTAGTCATCACCCCCCTAGTCATCACCCCTCTTCTCCTCCTCCTCCTCCTCCTCCTCCTCCTCCCTCCCTCCATCCCTCCCTCCCTCCCTCCCTCCCTCCCTCCCTCCCGCCCTCCCTAGCTATCACCCCCCTCGTTGCCGCCCCCAGCGCCCTCCCGGGTGCACGGCGTGGTGCCCGTGCCTGCGAGGAACGGCGGGGGGGTCCCACACCGGGCAGCCCTCCTGGGCCTATGGCCCCCCCCCCGCAAAGAGCCGCTGCGATCCTGCGCGGACACCGCGCCCCTCCTCCCGGACAAAGGCCTCGAGAGGCTAGAGCTCCCGCCGTCGGCTGGCACGACGACGCCAGTTCTCGGAGTTCCGTGGCAGTTTTCCGCGCGGCTCTCCCAAACAAACTCTGTGGACAGGTCTGGCTGGGTCAGGTCAGGTTCTCACGCTCGCCATTGCGTTCCTCGTCAGTCCTTGCACCGCGGGTCTAGTTGTCATATGACTTCATCTGGCACGCACAAAGGGTGGAGTGAGGGGGAAGATTTTTTAGAAGGAGGTTGCGTTTTGGAAGGCGCCGGCCTTGCATCTGGAGGCAGGGCCCGCGCCTTCTAAGAAGCAGGGGTGTTTCTAAGAAGCCCCCCCCCACCCCCCCCTCTGCGCGTGGCTGAATCGGGCGGCTGCTCAGCTCCTGAGGCCCTTGGGCGAGAGGCACGAGCTGGGTGTTGCTAAAAGTGCCCCTGGCCCAAGGTGCCTCCAAGATTTCCCAGGAGGCCCCCACGACGTCCACAGCACCCCTCACGAGGCCCAAGGGGCCCCAGGGGCTCCAAAAGGGAGCGAAAAGCTGGGGGCACCTTGGGCCACGGGCACTTCTAGCAACACCTGAACGAACGAGCGCAACCATCCAGCAGTCGGCCCGGCGGCAGAGAGCAGCGCGGAGACTGCGCAATGAGATGCGTGCTGCGATTCTGCCGCGAGCGCACGCCTGTGCACGCGCATCGACCTTGGTGTGCTGAGCCCCGTGGGTCACGCAAAAAATACAGTCCGGGGGGACGGGGTGCAACCGGACCGATCAACACGCAAACAAACTGCCGCTGCCACTTCCGTGCCGCAGGAGGAATCAGGAAAAGCGGTCGGCGAACAGTGCTTGCCCGACCGAACGGCTGCGAGGACCCGCCTCGAGAAGGGAGAGAACATCCCACAAACGCATACACTTGGTGCCCACCTGCCAGACCACCTCAACCCAACCCGAAGGCCCAAACTTCAGGGAGGGGGGGGATGCGAGTTCCGTGCGTTTTTTTTCGATGTTCCCCGACGCCCCCCTCCACTGGGAATGGAGGACAAAGAGGGGCCTTTGGGTTTTGACGGGTGGTTAAATGTTCGTTATGGGGAACCTCTTGGAGCCTCTGGCTCCACTCATGCGTCGAAACTGCGTCGAACGTGCGTCGGCTCCAATGGAACCTGAGTCGAACCTGAGTCGAGCCTGGATCGAACCTGAGTCGAACCTGAGTCGAACTTGAATCGAACTTGGGGCGAACTGGAGTCGATGGCCCCAGGAAGGTCCCCAAAACGAGCATCGAAGGGTGGTGCCGTGGAGGCCCGCCAAGACGCCTGGGGCCCGCGCCGAAAGAAAAAACAAAAAACACTCCCTGGCGCGCGGAGCGCCGATGGGGGCGGCGCCGGGGACGCCGCCAGCGGGGTCCTAATGCCGATCCAGGGGGTACTTTTCGATCGCAAGCGCACCAGAAGACGCCGGGCGCCGTCAGAACGAAGCGTCGATGCCGCGGTCTAAATTAGCGCACAGAAGGAGCAGGGCGAAACGAAAAAGAGCAAGAAGGAAATACCCTGCGAAGCTCCGAAAGTTCCGAAACGCGAAGCTGCCAGAGTTTCTGCCTGTGACGTCTCCTCTTCTTCGACGCGGGGGCCGCCTCGTAGTCCAACAGCATCTTCTCGTAGTGCGGCTCCATGACCTCCCGCACGCCGAGGTCGTACTCGGGGCGCCAGCGCATGGACACCACGTGGGTGGACTCTTTGCCTCCCAGCTTTAAGTCGGGCGTGTCCCCCTACAGGGGGATTTTTGGCGAAAAAATAACAGCTACTCAAAAAATACTCCAAAATGGTCAAACAAAAATACTCACAAAATAGTCCACAAACTTTTTTGACTATTGTTGAATAGTCCTACTGTAGAGGGACGGGCCCGACTTAATCCCAGCTCCGGGAGCTCTTCAGGAGGCAACTCCTGGGAGACCTTCGCAAGAACGATGACAGGACAAAAGCATGACGATGACAAATCCGGATGATGATACATCGGGGATCTCTGATCGGAGGGGGGAGATGCGACACTAATACTGCTAGGGGGCCCACCTGCAGCGAGGAGGTCCACGATGCCTGCCCGAGCTGGAGGCTGGGGATGTCTCGAGCGAGAGGGGGGGACCACACGACCAGCGAGACCCCCCTTGCTCCTAGCATCTCCTCGCTCCGTTGGTGTTGGTGTCGCCTTTCCTTGTTCCTACTCTGAGACCGGCTGGCCTGGAGGATGCACCGGGCGCTGCGACCACTTCGAAGCGTTCTGGAACGCTCCGAATGCGTTTCGCAACGCCCTGGGGCCATGTATCCTCATCCTGGGCCTGCTTGAGCTTCCGGGCTGATGAGCCTGAGGAAGGGGCCATGGAGCCAGATTAGCCCAGATTGCTAGAAAGGAAGGAAGAAAGACATAAAAACAAACTTTCGACGGACCGCGCGGATTTCTTGGATCTGCGATGGGCTCCCCCTCCCGGGCGCGCGGAGCGCGCCAGGGGCGGCGCCGGAGACGCCGCCAAGGGGCCCCGGCACAGACCCAAGAAGTCCGCGCGGATCGCCAACAGATTACAGGGCAGTGTTTAATACATGGGATTTTCAAAATATGGGATTTTTGATACATGACAAATTTATGAATAAATGTATGCATGAACTCGTCGCTGCTTTTGATGCAAAAATCCCTGCATGTCTAATACATGATCCGCACGCGGAACATGTGTTAAAAACGGCAATGTATGCTGATGGTGCTGTTCTTCTTCGCATTGAGACTGGGCCTGGTTTTCGTCTTCGAATTGGGACTGGGCCTGGCCCAAGATTGAGCTAGATTTATCGGGGATGGACAGACCTCCCTTTAGTAAAACGTGGTTTAGTGAAAACGACCCGAGGCCCAAACCTGGCGGGCGCAAGCCTGGAAAATAACGGCCGCGGCGCCCTCTCGAGAACAGAAACGGACAATTCACTAATCGACGTGTCACTGTTGGGGGTTCTCTCCACCGCCGAATGAAGCCGGCTTCAGACGGATAAAGCGGGACCGGCACGGGATGATGCCAGACTGCGCCGATCTCCGACCACGACTACACCACTGGCCATCGCTCGGACGTCCCTTCCATGTGTTTTTTGTCGGTTCCGTGCGTGGGCGAACCGAGCTCCCGATCATACGCTCAGGGGCTTCTGCTTTCCGTGTCGCGGTGGCGGCCTCTGCGGCACGCAACGCCGCGCAGGCGAAAAGCGTGTCGCTCCGCTCCGTGGGGGCGGGAGGCTGGGACAAACTCGGAACGTCCCTGCTGGGGGATGGGGCCGTGGATCCCGTGTCACGCCCGAATCGCAGTGGGCCAGAGCAGGCGGAGCGCCACGCGGAGCCGCACTTGCTGACTGTACACGTACGGCGCCAGACACTCCCAGACTGCACGAAAATGCCAACTCCCAGGGAGTCCGCTGCATGTAAGATCGTCCGACTGCCTCTTCGAAGGGCCCCGAGATCGGGGTGGGGTCTGGCATCCAGCAGGTCCGCACACGGAACTCAAGAGCTCTCTGGCTGCATCCGTCGCCCCAGGAAACCCATCGCGACGGCTCCATGGAGCTGGGGGAGCAAAAGCAGTGTCGATGGCACGCCGCCGTAGGGAATCCATCAGCGTGTGACAGTTGACGAAATAAATACCGAACCTTCGGACAATCACAAAGTAGTCACACGCTGAAGGGCTCCCGGCGGCTGCGCGTCACTAATGCGATCTGTCTCTCCTGAGGAGCGGTTTCACAGCCGACCTTTATCGAAGAAACGCCAAACGTGCTCGGAAGACATGTCCCTCGACCAGACTGGAAAAAACGAGGGAATCATATCATCTGACACGCCGCCGAATCCCAAACGCTCACCTTCCTCCACTCCCCGTTCTGGACAAACTGCGGCAACTCGTGGTGACGCAAGACACATTCGTATCACCAACATCGGCGATCCCCGTCGCGACAACTGAGAACTCTTCATGGCCTGAATGCCGAACACGAAGTGCTTGACGCAAGGGAAAACCACAAATGATCAAATGCCCTCTGCAATCCCACACTCAACGTACACTGTTGCCAAAACACATCGGACACAACCCCCGGTGCACAACCTATGTTGAGAATTCTGGCACAAAGTGGGCAGAACAACTGCCAAGGCGGACCTCCAGAATCACTGTCCCAACTTCGCGGGTTCGGTTTGGGTGTTTCCTCCACATCAATGTGGTGGCCCGTGCCCATCCGTTCTGGCAGATGGTCACGGACTGAGTCTTGTTCATGTCGGCGCGGGCAGTCAGAATGCTGCCGAACGGTACGGGGTGCCCGGAGAATCCGGGCGTCCTGGGCGCCATGCCCACGCTGCGATACATGTGGCGATTGCTCAGCAAGAGACTGCAGGCACGAAGCCTTAGACCAGGGAGCACAAATCCAATTGCCCGGCGCTTGTCTGAACGTTCACCAAAATACCAAGCGATCGCGCGGGAACGCGAGCAAGTCTCACAGAGGCGGGGGATATATATATATATATAGAGAGAGAGAGATAGAAAAAAAAAGAGAGAGAGAGAAATAGAGAGTGATTGAGAGAGAAAGAAAGAGATAGAGAGAGAGAGAGAGCATAATTCTGGTTTGCAGAGAGCCCAATCGGGATCATCCTCCATCTGCTTCTGAGAGGCTCCATGAACCCCACTGCGAAGAGACGACGGATATGATAAGGCACCCAGGGAGAACCTAAATACCAATGTGAAAATGAGAAACGCCTCTACAGTCTCACTTACCGTTGGGCGGTTTACCACCATCGAAAATGGAATGGGTGCACGTCGTCGTCGTCCCCAGGCTCCGGGCAGGAAAACCCTGAAGGGGGCGTCAGGGGTTGGATTTCAGAACACTTCACGCTAAGAAAATTGACTTCACTCCAAGCGTGTTCAGAAGTAGTAGCCCAGCTTCAGATCTACGAAACCTCTACGAAGAAACGAGGCTCCAACGCCCAGGGTCCAGTACAGATGCTTAATCCTCTAAAACGAGATCTGGATCCCATGAGAATGAACTGTTTGTTTCTTATTCAGATACCTGATGGGTGTAGGGTTGTCAATGCTGTCTCCTGAGGCTGCCTTCGAGAATATTGCACCGCTGAGGCCTGTGGAAGAGCTTCTGGCAGGGAAGGCTCGTGAAGACATCTGTTTTCCTTGCGGGCGACCTTGCGTACGCAAGCAAAAGGGGTGCAACTGGGCTGGACCGGAGCGAGGAGATGCCAGCAGAGGTGTGAGCACGAGACCGCACCATCTTCCTAGAAGAAGAGAAAGAAGGCGAATCAAAAGCTTGTGGCATTTTGTTCTTCTTCGACCTCCACACTATCTTACTCCAATCTCCTCCATGTCCCTCCTTTCCCCTCCTCCTGGACCTCCTCACTCCTTCTCCTCCTACGCTCCCTGCCCACTTGCCCACATGCCCAATCTTCACTTTCTGGCAAGCCCCCCCCCCAACCCCACTCTCCTGCCCATGCCGAACTTGTCAAGCTGAACGCCGTCCACTGCCTCCCGTACCCGGAACCACTCCTGGGCAAATCTACTCCGACCTAGTATGCACGAGCAGGCGCTTGCCTGCGAAGATTACACTGGCAGACAGCGATGACCATGACCCAGACTGACCACGGAAACGTCTTCGTCGATCTTAGTCATCGTCCATCTTGAACATCGCCGATTCGTGTATCATCCTCGCGCATCCGCGACAACCGGCATGGACCATGACCAAGATCGGGGTCGACAAGATCCGGCGACATATCGGTCATGGTCAGCGTCTCTCCTCCCTCGAGTACGAGACGCGCAGCGCAGACCCAACACCCATGTGAAGCTCAGAGGGCGACGCAACCCGCCCGCTAATGGGGCTCGTGTTCCGCGGCTGTCTGCCCTCACATGGATCACTCTCTGATCAAGCTCAGACAACCAAGAAGGACGATCAAACCAAATCGATGCAATGCATGTGCCAGCATCGGGCTACCGCTTTTACGGGGGACTCGGGTTGGCCTGACCAGGTCATCATAAAAATGACGAAGCCAATCTGAAATTTGACGCGATCTCCCGCTGCAAACATCTCACGAAAACTGGACCCCTGACGTCCAGGCAAGACGCGCTTGTTAAAAACCGTTGGCAAATCCGAGTTCCGGCTTACTCGGGTCTTACGTTTCCCGGGAACTGGCGAAACTTTGGTGTCCGTTCCATAGGAGCCCGCGTGGCCGCCGGCGCGGAGCGTTTCGAACCTGATCTGGACCGGCTTTGGAACGCCTTTGGGGGACTGGACTTGGACAGGAATCGCCCGTTCACAAGGGAGACGAGAAGACCGAGGAGGGGGAGGAGGAGCAAGATGACGTGCCAAATGTCGTCCACATGCTGTCCGGATGCTGTCCAGATTCGAACACGTTTGGGGGACTGGACTTGTACCAGAATCGCCCGTTCACAAGGGAGACGAGAAGAGCGAGGAGGGGGAGGAGGAACAGGAAGGGCGAGGAGGAGCAGGAGCAGGGGCCAAACGCGGTCCACATGCGGTCCGAACGCAGCAACAACAGAACACTCCAACGCCGCCGCCCAAGGCTCCCACGAGCAGACAGTCGAACGAAACCGGGCGAGGAGGAGCAGGAAGGGCCACATGCGGTCCACATGCGGCCATGCGGCCCGAACGGAGCCACAGAAACTCCAACGTCACCGCCCAAGGCTCCCACGAGCAGACATCAAACGAAGCTGGCGGAGCGCACGCGTCAAGAGGGGCCCCTCCCGCAGCGGACAGGAAGGCCACTGGCGCGCCGCACGTCGCAAGCGGCGAACACATATCCACGCTTAAGTCAGGCCTGTCCCTCTACAGGGGGAATATTCAAAAATAGTCAAAACATAGTCTGGCGACGATGTTGAAATATGTTTTGGTATGTTTGGAATATGTTTTGTCATTGTTTATTTTCGTCCACAATCCCCCTGTAAGGGGGACAGGCCCGACCTAAATCCATGCCTATGTTGCATCCTCGCAAGACCTGTCCCATCGCCACCCCATCCACATCGAATCCGTGCCGCATCCATGCTGGACTCGTCGGAACCGTGTCGAATCCATGTCGAACCCGCGTCGAAGCCGTGCCGAATGCGCGTCGGGTCTGCACCGAGTCCGCGTGGGGCCCAAGAGAAGACACCAATGTTGGGAACAGGCGAGGCCTCCCGAAGACGCAACGGAGTCCATGTCCGCGGCCTCGCGGTCAAGAAATCGCACTGCCTGTGGGTGCAAATGTGCTCCGTTGGGCCCGCGCTCTGAGCAGCGCTGCCAGCCTGCCACCCACACGTGCGCAAGAGATCGTGACGGAAAACATCCATGAGACGAAGACAAGACGAGGATCAATTCGGGTGCGATGAATATCGGGGGCGCGCAAACATGGATCAGCGATCCATGGATTTGGCGCGCGGTCGCCAAATCCATGGATCACCTCCCCAAAATGCGGCCGGTGCCAACGCCTCGCTCGGCGGCGGAAATCAGAGATTTCCCACGGAAGCGGACCCGTCGCTAATCCACGCGCCCTTAGTCCATGTTTGCGCGATCGCCTGAGAATAGAGCATCTCTGAGATCCGACGGCTCTGGAGGATGTGTCGAGCGCCACGCCATTCTCAGAGCGTTCCGGACCGCTCTGAGACCGTTCTGGAACTCTCGGGAACGGATTTATCCTCGTCCTGGCCCCGCCCAAAGCCAGGCCCCAACCCAGAGGCGGCCCAGGGGTCTGAACTAGGTGGCACCCCAGAAATTCTGTCAGGAGGAGCGGATGAAATCAAATCTGGTCAACATCGGTCTCTGGACCAAGATCCACCTTTGACGGTCCCGGGGACAGAATACGGCCCTCGGAGGCTAAAAAAAAAGGAACAACACCCTCCCGAAACCCAACGCTTCGAACCTGGCTCCCCCTTCCTGCTGGCCAGAGCCAATATTGGGCCACCTCGAGGACCCCCAGCCGGCCCGAAATCGCCAGCCTGCAACCAATACTTGCGCAAGAAATCGTGAGGGAAGAGGTCCGGGCCCAGGCCCTCTTTGGTTCTAGACAAAAGGGATCTTTCGCAATGGGGTCGCAAACGAAACATGCAATGGTTCATCCCGTGGGGCATGGCGCATGGCAGCCGCGAGCTGAACGTGTACGACGTGCGTACCCCGCACGGCCGACTGCAGGAACTAGCGCATACACTGTTAAGACCCCCCGTGCAACGGACCCATCCGCCCGCATCCGCCCTCCCCTCGGAGGCGTCCAGAAAGGGGGCATCAAAGACTTGCGCAAGAAACCGTGAAGGCAGGAGTCCAAGCCCGGGCCCTCTCCACCAAGCTATCACAGGCCTCCATCATGCCTGGCGCCCCTCCTCCTCCTCCTCCTCCTCCTCCTCCTCCTCCTCCTCCCTCTCCTATTCCTCCTTCTATTCCTCCTCCTCCTCCTCCTTCTCCTCCTCCTCCTCCTCCTCCTCCTCCTCGGGTCGGAGAAATCCCGCCTCAGAAGTCCAGGCGCCGCGGCCCTCCCCGCTGGGGGCGTCCAAGTAGGGGGGGGGGTCGTCCACGAGGAAGGAGGGGGGGGCTCGCAAAGTTGCCCTGGCCCCGGGGCACAGGCGAGGCTCACGGGGGGGGGGGCCTGGGGAAACGCCCTGGAGCAAGGCTTCTGTCGGGCACGCGTCCCTCTACAGGAGTGAGATTCAAGAATCATCAACAAATAATCAGGGGAGGATGTTTCCACCATTTTGAAACCAGTGTGTTTGTTTCGGAGTATGTTTAACTTTGTCGTCCAGAACCCGTAGGTAAAAGAGAAACGCCCGACCTAAAACGAGGAGAGGGGGGCCATGAAACCCCGGGAACTATCCGTTCGGCGGCGAGCGCCGGGGGGGACAGCGAACAAGAGAAGGCCCTCTCAGAAGGCGGCGGGACTTCTTCAAAGCCCTCGCGCTTCCTGAACCGTTTCCTTCTGCCTTCGGGGAAAGGCCCAGGAAACCTCTCAGGAGGCTGGGGGGCTTCCGAGGCCCCTTCCCAATTCCCCCGTCGCTCGCCACCGAATCATGGCTATCATCGTATTAGGAGGCGACTGCTGGGACGTCTTCGTCGGAAAGCATCCGGAGGATAAAACCCCATTGCAGGGGAGACTGCTGCGCCAAATTTGGCCGGGATGCAGCTGGATGATAAGCCGGCTCTAACGGGACTTGTACTAAATTGACCGGGATGGAGCTGGATTCGGCCAGACTTCGGACCAAGGCGAAGCCAGAGTTGGACCCCCCAAGAGATGCATCCGACGCTATCGTGGCCCCGGCCATGACGCCCACCACTTTGGACGCCCGAAGTGGGTACGGTAAACACGGGTACAATGTCTAATAGCAAATGTTGTCTCAAAATGAACAGAAACTGCTGTCGGTCTTTGTACCGATCGTCTCGAATCACCCCTTAAGCATCATCCCCCCGGACGTCTCCCCCGGGGCCCGCTCGGACCGCCAAGACTGTGGGGCGAAAATCCCACGGTGGCGATGAGGAGGACCTCCCAGAATCGGCCCGAAAACAAGGGAGAGAACACGAGGGAAGGCCAGAGGTGTGAATCCCTTTTCCTCCTCCGAGCCCCGGCCATGATGTGCACCACCCCTTACAGTCGGGGCGCTGATCTAAGGAACGAGAGAATAACAACGAGGCCCCAATTCTCCAGAAGTCAATCGCCTATCTCCCATCGAAAACCGAAAGAACGCCCACGGCAAACTGCGAAACTATTTCAGAACACGGAGCCCCTCCCCAACGAAAAAAGGTTCCTTCTTCAGCGCCCCGACTGTACCGCTTCCTCCTCTGAGCCCCGCCCATGTGCACCCCCCAATGGGAGGCCCGTACATGGGCAGCAACACCAACACAAGGGGTGCCCCCAACGGCAGAAGGTGCTCCCAGATTTTGGGGGTATTTCCCCTCGGTGCAAGCACACCGCCGATAATGATAATGGTGTTGGTGTCCACTTCTGAGCTTCCGACCCGACCAGCCCGCCCCACCACGAGCTGCACCTGCTCCGGGATCGGGGGCTCGGCAAATGCCAGCACGGACCTCGCCGAGATCTTGGAGACGAGCGGCCCGCTGGTGCAGCCGCCCGAAGCGTTGTAGATGGCGTCGGTGGACCTAAATATAGAGGAGCAGACAAATTGCATAACGTCAGAGTGAAGGGGTCGAACGGGCATTCATTGTCCCTGGGTGCGTGGTCTTAGACAGATTCCGCGGACTGCATTCTGTCTATGTGTTGTTGTTGTTGCTGCTGTTGCTGCTGCTGTTGTTGTTGTTGTTGAAGTGAATTGAATTAACTTGAATTGAACTGACTTGAATTGAATTGAGTTGATTTGAATTGAATTCAAGTGAATTGAAGTGGTTCCTCCGGGGCGGATAATGAGAAGGAAGGGAGGGATTACTGGGATCAGGAGCAAAAGAAGCAGGAGCGGACGCACTCGTTCATTACCTCGTGGGCCCACTTGGGCCGTTGTGGGTCCGCGTTGGGGCCGTGCCGGGGGGGCGTCTTGAGGCGTGTGAGGGCGTTGGGGCCGAGAAACCCGGCACGCACTCCGGAGCCAAAGATCGGCGCGTTGTGAGATTCTTACGTGTGTACACGTCTGCACAAAGGGACGTAAACGGATACGCGATTGTGAGCTCATGCAGTTATCCAGGTGCATCCGTCTATGCCTTTGAAAACGCACACGCGCACGCATAGGCACTTACGCACGTGCTGCTTTGACTTGGTGTCTTGCGTACACGCCGTCCGTGCACTGGTGTTCCTGTGATAGATTTCACAGCGTACGGTCGGCGACACCATGCCATTGCACCACATGATCATAGTAGTAAACAACAGCTTGTCTACATATAGCTGTATGTATGGCCCCTGCACGTATATATTTTTATATATATACATATCACGTGGAAATGCGCAACCTAATATTTCCCCGGAAATTCCTAGATAAGTGCTTCGGAAATGCCGGAAAATGTTCCAATGATTTCTGGACACAAGAAATGTGCCCGATATCTCCCAAACGATTTTGAGCCCGGAAATTTGCCAGAGATGTCCACGGATATTTTTGGAGACGGTAATTGTCCGGATATTTTGAAAATGGCCAAACTCAGCTTGGAGGTTTCCATGTATATGCTCCTAAGATTGCTTGCCCAAAGGCCCCTGGTGGCGTTGGCAATATTTCTGACCTGTGGCCTATCGCCAAATACTTGGGAATCGCGCTATCGCTCGAGACGTGGACAACCCGCCTGCTCGGCATGGCCGCCTGGGCCGGCCTTTCCGCCTGTTAAAATCTACCCGCTCGATCTGCCCGTCTGGTTCAGCCACATGTGTTCTTCTCCCAGCCCCCTCCTGCTTCTCTCTCTCTTCCGTGCTCCATCCTCCTCCCTCCCCTGGTCCCTTTATTAGATCCGTCCTCTCTTCCCCTGCCGCAGGGGCTGCATGAAATACACGGTGCAAACAAAAAAGGTATACCCCACAAGGTGGTACGATCGAAAACGAAGAGGATGGGTATCGAGGTGTGGGGATCTACGTGGTCAATGGAGATAAAAGTGAACAGTCTCAAGATCATTGTTGTTGCTGCGGTTGTTATGGATAATGTTATTTTTGCTGTTGTTGTACTTTCGCTTCTGAATACTAGTTATGTTGTGATCCCCCTTTCGGTAACAATTGTCTTTAAAGTATTTAATCCCTGGGCTCACACGCTGTTTTGTACAAGGGAAAATGACATGTCACCAAACTGCCCCCCCGGCTCCCGAGCTACAACAGCAACGGCTCCCGCCTGATACTTCCGCACAGTGTATTCCGAAATCGCGCTGTCGCGCGGGATTTCCCCACAGTTTACCCACACGCCACGCCCTCTACACTGGGGAATCGCGCTTTCGCCATGGTTTCTCTCAGGATTCACTTGGCATCGTGCTGCCGCCCCGGACCTCCTCGCGAGTCATGCAGGACGCGCGCCTCAGCAAGCCGCCTGCTCGACCTGGCCGCCCGCGCCCGCCTGCCCGACCCGCCCGCCATGGAGCTGCCCGCCCGATTTGCCCGTCGGGTTCTGCCACGTGCTTTTCGTTCCTAGCCCCCCTCCTGCTAAGTTCTCTCGTGCTCCCTCCTTCTTCCCCCCCTTCCGTCCGCCCTCTCTTCCCATGTTTTTCGGTGCTGCATGAAATGCGCGTGGCAGGTAAGGAAGATAGACACCTAAGGGGGTACGATCGAAGACAGAGAGGGCAAGCATCGAGGGTTTAGGATACACGTGTTTAATTGCACGCGGCCCGGCGCACATCTGTTTATTCCATGCAAGTGCACCTCACGGGGCTCGCACTGTTTCACAAAGTGGGGAAGCCTTGGACCTCAGAACTGACCCGTGGCCCACGACTTCCAACAACGACGGCTCCCGCCTGATACTACACAATTGATGTCAAAATCGTGTTGTCCCGCGGGACTTGCTCATAATGTATGCAGGAACTGCGCACTGACGTGGAATTTCGTCGCAATTGTTTCTAACGCCGCGCCCTCGACGCTCAGAACTCGCGCTCTCGCTCTGACTTCTCTCAAGATGTATGAAAAACCGCGCTATCGCTCAAGATCTCCTTGCGATCCATGCAGGAATCACGCTTCAACAACCCGCCCGCTCGACCTAGCCGCCTGGGCCCGCCTTCCCGACCCGCCCGTTGAGGTCTACCCGCCTGATGGTTCCGCCGCGTGTTTTCTGCTCGTAGCCCCCGTCGTGATAATTTTAGGTCGACCATGTCCTCCGACAAACGGATTCGCGGAAAAACAATCAAACATGTCAAAACACATATGATCAAAGAGCACGAAGAAAACATCCCCTGGTTATAGCTTACTATTCTGGAATGTTCCTCCTGTAGGGGGACAGACCCGACTTACTATTAGCCCCCCCTCCTGCTCATCTCTTTCGATCTCCATGCGCCTCCCTCCCCGGGGTTTCCACCCGTCCTCTACTACCCTGCTCTAGGGGTCGCACGAGTTATTCGGTGGCAACCCGCGAGGGCCTCCCACACCATGCTGTCGGCTCTTGCGGATCGACGCTGAACGACGCTCAGTCGGCGCTAGTCGACGCTAGCCGATATCAACTCGGCACCATCTCATCGACTCCCACACGCTCATGGACGCTAGAGGACGTTAAAAACGGAATTCAGAGGGTACACCAAACTCCCATGAGTTGCTACCAGAAATTACAAGTGGCAGGTGAGGAAGATATGCCCAAAAAAGATACGATCTAAGGCGAAGAGCGCGGGTATCGATGGTTTGTGATTTACGTGGGGAATGGCACGCGAGCCGGTGAGAAAAAACAATACTGACGTGATATTTGTTTCTGCTGATTGCTATCGTTTGCTGTTTTTGTCGTCGTCCTGTCCCAGCACCCGCCCGCGACCCACCCGCGACCAACCAGGCGACCCCCGGCGCGACCAACCCGCGACCCAACCCGCGCCCGTCTCCTCACCCGTATCCACAACACCGAGGAGGAGGAGGAGGAGGAAGAGGAGGAGGAGGAATCGAGGAGGTGGAGGAGGAGGAGGAGGAGGAGGAGGAGGAGGAGGAGGAGGAGGAGGAGGAGCTGTCGGAGGTCTGTGTGGATGTCTTGGATCTGCGGCGGCAGGCCCTCCCCCGCGGTGCGGAGCGCGCCGGGGCCGCCGCGACTAGGGCCAGCGCCGGAGAGTTCCGACAGTTCGGAGAATTGCATGACAATCGCAGCTGGCGGACGATGGCTTGTTCAAAGCTCTTGTTAGCTCCTGCTCCTATTCCTCCTCCTGCGCGTTATTTTCTTCACTGGCCAGGTCGCGCACACGAGGTCACACCCCTGGGCCGCGGAGAAGACAAGGGAAGCAGAGGGGGAAGTGAGACGGATGCAAGCAAGTGCGGAGCGAGGGTGCAGAGAGACTAACTACGCTTCACATTTGTGAATCCGCGTTTGCGAGCCTGGCGCGGAGACCCCCAAGGAGTGGCGATCTGTCAGGAGGCGGGGCCGTCTCCGAACTTTGCAGTGGGCAAGTTGCGCATGCGAGCTCTCACAACAAACGCGACGGGATAGAGAATTCCTGGTCCGATGCGTTCTGAGGCACGTCTTCAGCATAGTTCATCGTCATCCTGCGTATCCTCTTCCTGCCACCTGCACGTGTTTGGCGTGCCTGTAACATATAATGTCTTTGGCGTGTTGTTGCTCACCTTCTGCACGATATTGGCGTGTCCGCATCGGTCTACAAAGGATTGCGCATGGCTTCTGTCTGTCTGTCTGTAAGTCTCTCTCTCTCTCTCTCTCTGGGAGCGCTATGGCACGTCAGAAAATCCCATCACCCAACTGCAGCCACGAGGGCCGCTGAATGAGGAACGAAAAGGCGTTCCTGTCGACAGCCAGCCGCTCCCCCGACTTCCCGCAGAGCACCTTAATAAAACAGGGCCAGGATCGGGATAAATCGCTCCAGAGCGTTCCGGAGCGCTCTCAGAGCGTTCCGGAACGCTCTGGAGCGGCCGCGGCGCCCAAGACATCCTCCAAACCCGCCGATTCTCAGAGATTTCGAGTTATCCCAATCCGATGTTGTCCCGATCTTCGCGTCGTTTTATTAACCCCTCCCGAACCCCAAGGGGATCATCATCTCAGCGTCTGGACCGTATGCAACACGCAGGCCGGAGCGTTTGGACGCGGAGCTCGACACCTGGGCTCAAAACGTAAGGCTGCCGCGCTACGTTCGCCAACCTGGCCATCGCTCGGACGTCCAGTCCCTGTGATTTTTTCGGTTTCGTGCGTGGCTTTTTGGCCAAATGATCAAGGATGCTCCTCGATGGTCCTCGCCGAAGGAAAAATGCACACGTCCGAGCGATGCCAGGGCAAGCCGGAGCGTTTGGAAGCGAAGCTCGACGCCTGGGCTCAAGGCGTAAGGCTGCCGCGCTACGTGCGCCAACGCGCGGCCCAACACGTGACGAGCCACGGCGCCGCGAGCTCCGCCCGCAGGCTTCGAAAGCACGGCGCGTGCGGCGCTCCCGCGCGGGCACGTCCGGGCAGCGAGGCGCCTTCGCCCGTCCTGGCGCTTCCGGGAACGGCGCCCGTCCGCGGGGCCTGCCGCACCTGGGGCGTCTTGGCTTTCACCACGTGGACCCCCGGAGATCTGGACCCTTTTTCTTCGGCAGCGGCCAAAGGGGGGGTGCCCAAGAGGGGGGGGTGCAACTCATGACCGGCGGCACGTGCGCGGCCCAGCAGGGGGGGCCAGGGACGTCATGAAACAAGAAGAGGCGCCATGGAATCTCGGGAAGTAGCATGGCCCCCGCCATGATATCCACCCCCCCCTAGTCCTCACCCCCCTCATTGCCGCCCCCGACTTCTCGGACCCAGTCTTCCTCCTGGGTCGATTTGTTTACAGTCCCGGGGCCCGGTGAGGGCCCCTGGAACCCGAAAATCACAAAAAGTCTCGTCGTGACTTTTGCTGCAGCGACGGAAGGGGGGGGATACGCCGAACGCCGACCTCGCTCCACCTGCATTCACACGTTCCTCTAGATTTGCGTGCTCACAAAAGTGCAAGCACATCATGCTGGAAGGTCGACGCCACGCACCAACTGCAAATCAACGCAAAGGTGCGCGTTATCAGAAACCGGGCCTAAACGCTGTGCGCGTGCAGGTGCCACCTGCGCAACAATCGAAATATCTGTTGCATCAGGTTTCTGCTTCCCTGCAGCTGCAACTGTGCAGTAAGCACATTAGAGGGCAGAAAATCCATCCCGATCATAACCACCCCGACGCGCGAGGCCGTTTAGTAAACACACCCAGAGAACGAATCAAATAGGGCAGGGCTGTTTAGTAAACGCCCAGGGCCGTTTAGTAAACGGAAATTGTCCTGTCCGGGTGGTCCCCGGAAGTCTCGACCCATTCCCCAGGACCGGTTTTCATCCTGAGTCGTTTTTTGACGGTCCCGAGGCCCGGCGAGGGCCCTTTGGGGCCGAAATTTGCGAAACACCTCCGTCTTGATGTTTTCGATACGCTGGATCCCTGGGTGTTTTTCCTCCCTTGACGCATACGTCAGGAAATCTTGCTGTAACACACCTGGCGACCGAGCACCAGCGCGAGGAGGAGGAGGAGGAGGAGGACGAGGAGGAGGAACACGAGGAGGAGGAGGAGGAGGAGGAGGAGGAGGAGGAGGAAAAGGAGGAGGAGGAGGAGGAGGAGGAGGAGGAAGAGGGGGGAAGGAGCGGGGACCCCCCCCCGCACACGGGGCGCCCGCGGTTGCCGCCGGGGCGCGCCACGGGGGGGGGGCGGCAGGCGGCGGGGCTTCTTCAGGAGCCTTCTTTGACGCTCAGCCTCGTGGAGTGCTCCAGGGCTCTGCGGGCCACACGGGAGAAGAAGACACTCTGGTGGGGCACCCGTTGGCGGGCCAGTTTCTCTGGTGTACCTGCCGTGCCGCCACCAGCTCCTCCTCTTCCTCCTCCTCCTCCTCCTCCTCCTGCTCCTGCTCCTCCTTTTCCTCCACCTCCACCTCCTCCTCCCCCTCCTCCTCCTCCTCTGCTCCTGCTCCTCCTCCTTCTCCTCCTCCTCCTCCACCTCCTGCTCCCCTTATGTTTCTTCTTCTTCTTCATGCTCCTCCTCTCCCCCATCCTCCTCTTCTCTCCTCCTCCTCATCTCCTCCCCTCCTTCGTCTCCCCTCCTCCTCCCTCCTCCTCCTCCTCCTCCGCCTCTTCTTCTCCCTCCTCCTCCTCCTCCTCCTCCTCCTCCTCCTCCTCCTCCTCCTCCTCCTGCTCCTCCTTTTGCTCCCTCTCGTCCCCTTCCTACTGGTGCTCCTCCACTTCTGCTCGTCTTCACCTGCTTTTCTCCCTGCCCCCTCCGAGCGGCGGACTCGATGAACGTCGCCCCGATGGGGGCGAACCGCAGCTGCACCTCGCCATTAGGTGAAGGGGATGGCACAAGAGACGGCGATTGCGCGGCTGGGCGTCAAAATGAAAATAACGGATGCACATACAACATCTGCACGTCCACTCGTGATTACGTGCCGCCTTACTATTCGCAGAACGAGGGTCGAAGAGAGAAGTTCTCGCTCAATCTAATCCATTCAACTGCACACGTGTTGGCTGGTTCCGCGCCAAGAACCGTCGTCGCGGTCAGCTTCTTCTTCTGTTTTTTACGTTTCATATTCTCCATATGTTTCTCACTATTCTGGCCAAGTGGTGGGGCCGAGGAGGGGTGGGGCTGCATCGCTAGAAAGCTCCCAAATTGGGTCCGAGTGGACAGGGTCGAAGATCGCGCCGCATCGCCAATGCATCGCCGATACATCGGCATCGGCCACGTCGGCGATGCATCGGCGCCGACGGCGTGGAGGAAATCGGGCTCCTCATCGAGCCGCATCGCCGATGCCATGGCGATGTGTTGTCCTCTGGCCACATATGCTCGGACCACATTTGGGAGGCTGCTGAAGACCCGGTCCAGCAAGGGGCCACCCAGAAGGACGCGGAAGGACACGCAAGGAGGGAAAAAAACAAAAAACTTGCCACCACGATCCTCAAGAGAGCTCCGGATGGCACCAAGGTGTTTCCAAGGCGGCCCGAGATACACCCAAGATGGCCCCAGAGACGCCCCAAGAAAGTGTCACGAGGACCTCCAGGATGCCCAGATCACCGATTCGCATTTTCAATCTTCGCTGAGCATCTGGTCCTTTCGAACACTTCCCAATGGTCCTTGTGCCGATCCCGCAAGCCACCCAGGACCCGTCCACTTCCCAATTAATCGGTCTTCCCGCTCCAAACGGCTCAAGATGGCCTCCAAACCGCCCCATGAGGACCCGTGAACTTCCCAGGTCATCGGTTTCCCTGCGCCCAGACGGCCAAGATGGCCGAAGATGGCCCTCCAATATGCCTCCAAGACGTTTAAGGTGGCCCCAAGAGAGCCCAACATGGCCGCAAGATGTCTCCGAGACGGTCCAATCTGCACACACGATGGCTCAACATGGCCCCAAGATAGCCCAAGACAGCCCGACAGGACCCCACGAGGCCTCCTGGAGAGCCTCCAGGGAAGCTCGAAGAGGTCTCTCCTCATCTTCTTCCTCCCCCACGCGTCACCCGCCTGGTTTCCACAACGGCTGGAGAAACGCATGATCCGATAGCTTGGCCGAGCTCTGGCCGCAGCGTTCGGCCACATCGTCGCTTCCAAAAGGCACGGAGCGGCGGCGATTCGAGGCAGGCATCTTCAATCCGCCAGCCCCTGTTGGCTTGCCACAGGGGGTGCACGGCTTGCCTAATGCTATGCGCTGTTGGCTCCACAATTACACAATATGAAAATACTCTCCCACTTCCCCTGATGGCGTCCGGAAGATATTCGGCACCCCCCCGCGTACTGTTTTTTTACACACAGGATTCCCCGGAGTTGGGTTTTCGCTTGTGTTTTTTTCAAAAATGCTGCTCTCGCTGAGGCGCCGGCCTCATTTCTGCTCCCGAATCGTTCCGAATCGTGCTCCCGCTGCAGCGTGGGCCTCATTTTCGGATCGGTGTTTGGCCTCCGTCGTTCAGGATGGCGTTCTCGCCCCAGCGCGGGCCTCTTTCTCGCGCGCCCATCCGCCCGCCACCACCGCGCCGCACCACCACCACCACCACCACACCAGCACCAGCACCAGCACCAGCACCAGCACCCAGCACCAGCACCAGCACCAGCACCAGCACCAGCACCAGCACCAGCACCAGCACCAGCACCAGCACCAGCACCAGCACCAGCACCAGCACCAGCACCAGCACCAGCACCAGCACCAGCACCACCCACCACCACCACCACCACAACCACGCACACACGCACGCACGCACGCGCACCACCACCCACCACGCGCGCGCGGAGCCACAGGTCCGCTACGACACGCGTCCGCGGATAGAGAAAATCAGCGCCATGGTAAGGGATGGGAGGGAGGGGTAGGACGTCAGATATGACGCGAGCGCACCTAGCTTGTCTTCCTCCCCCTCCTCCTCCTCCTCCTCCCCCTCCTCCTCCTCGTTTTTCTAATGTTAGTCGCCGTATGCGCTGCGGCCCAACCCGCCGGCCACCCGGAAGAAGGCGCAAGGCCGCGGCAGGACGCGCAACGACCTCAACTGGAAAACACGTCTCCACGAGGGCCCAAGATCCAGGACGGCCGTTGTCCCGCTGGGACGGCTCCGAGATGGCCTCCAGCACGGCCAAGATAGTCTCCAAGACGGCCACGATGGCCCCAAGAGAACCAAACATTCCCCGAAGATGACCTCAAGACGGACCGAGATGCCCCCAAGATGGCCCAAGGTGGCCTCAAGATCGCCAAAGAGGCCTCCAAGATGGCACAGGAGGCCTCCAAGAGGACCTCCAGGAAGCCCCGAAGAGGCAACAATTGTTGATTCTCTCTAGTGTTTGACCAGTTCTAGCGTTTGCTCATTTTCGGCTTTCCGATGGCCCCAGAGGCCACCAAAATGGCCCCAAGAGCGGCCCAGAGGCCTCCGAGATGGCCCCCTAACGACCAAAGAGGCCCCCAAGACAGCCCCAAGAGGGCCCCACGACGGCCCAGGAGACCTTCAACATGCCCAAGGTGGCCTCCAAGACGGCCCTGGAGCGCCCCCAAAGGGCCCCGAGTTGACCCATAGAAGCCCCCGAGATGGCGTCCGACGGGCCAGGAACTCCCGCAGACGGCCGAAGAGCCTCCCAACGAGCCTCTAAAAGCCCCCAAGAGGCCCAGGGAAGCCCCCCCCGCGAGGCCTCCGAGAGGTCCACAGAACGCTCCCAGGAGGTCGCAAGAGTGCCCCAAGGGGCTCCCAAGAGGCCTCCTCCTGCTCCTCCTTGTTCCTCCCTCTCCTCCTCTTCTGTCTCACTCACGTGTCACCCCACTGGTGCCCGCAACGGCGAGGGGAACGCGCAGTCGAGCAGCTTCGCCGAGCACCTGGCCGCAACGTTCGGCCACATCGGCGCGTCCAAAAGGCACGGAGCGGCGGCGATTCGACGCAGGCGCCTGCGATCCGCCAGCCCTTTGGCTTGTCACAGGGGGTGCACGGGCTCCCAAGAGGCCTCCTCCTCCTCCTCCTCCTCCTCATCATCATCCTTGTTCCTCCCTCTCCTCCTCTTCTGTCTCACCAACGTGTCGCTCGACTGGTTGCCGCAACGGCGAGGGGAGCGCGCAGTCGAGCAGCTTCGCCGAGCACCTGGCCGCAACAAAGGGGGGCGGCGGTGATTCGCCGTGGGCGTCTTCGATCCGCCGCCCCGCGCGGCCTTGCCACAGGGGCACGCGGCGCGCCAGATGTGGGCATGTTTTGTATGTATTTATTTGTGTATATGTATGGTTTTAAATAAAAAGAAAATCGTTTTTTATATGTACATATACATGTACAGTTCTATGGATGTATGTATGTATGTGTGTATATATATATATAAATATGTTTCCAACAATGGTCTGGGCCGATCGCGCCAGCCACCCGGCGAGCAGCACCCACTGCGCGCTCCAGTGGCCTCCCTCCCGGGATGGCCCCACGGTGGGCCTCCGAGACGGCTGGCCCGACGTGGCCGCAGGGTGTCGCCAAGACGGCCCAAAATGTAATGCGGGATGACGATGAGTAAAACAAATGGGAGATACCAATTAAAACAAATTTTCTGCTATTTCTGCACAATTTTCTGACTGGCGGAGAACGATGAACAAAATAATTTTCCAGCCCGCGGCCGGTTTTTCCAATCGTCATCCCGGGCGCCGCCGCGTGAACACGACCCCCGGTCATTTATTAATCGTCATCCTCGATTACAGTCGGACTTCATTGGACAGGACACGCGAGAGGACAACAGACTCTTTCCGAGGGGCACGCTGCCACAGGAATGCAGGAGAAACGCGTCGCGAGGATCAGGGCACAAGGGTACTCTTGAGCTGGCAGGGTCGACCTACTAATCTGGGCCGACTGTACCCGAGACGGCCTCGCATGGCCCCAAGATGGCACAATATTGCCGAAGAGACCCCCCAGAAGCCTCCAAGACGGCCCACGAGGCCTCCAAGAAGTTCTCCATCTGCCCGAAGAAGCCAAAGTCATGAATTCCCCGTTGGTGCTCTCAAGGATGTTGGCAGTTGCTAGCGTTCTGCCGTCCAACGGCCCAAACAAAAATCGCCCAAGAGGCCTCCAAGATGGTCGCATGACGGCCCAAGAGGCTCCAAAGACTGCCCAAACCACGACTGCCGAAGGGGCTTCCCACACGCCCAAGATGGCCTCCAAGACGGCCCTGAAGCGCCCCAAGAAGGCCCAAGACGGCCAAGAGAGTGGCCACCAAGACGGCTCCCGACGGCGACAGACGGGCTAGAAACGCACTAAGACGGCCAAAGAGGCCCCCAAGAAGCAGCCAACGGCACCCCGAGAAGCCAAAGGAGGCCCCCAAGAAGCCAACAAGAGGCCCCGAGGAAGCTCCCAGGAGTTGGTAAAGTGCTCCGAGAAGCTCCCAAGAGGTTTTCTCGTCCTCCTCTTCCTCCTCCTCCTCCTCCTCGCTTTCCTGATGCTATCTCTCATCCCCCCAAGATGTTCCTCGAAGGGCTCCCACTACGGCTCGGAGAAAACATGATTCCATTGTGTATCCCAACGTTGGCCACAACAGTCGGCCAAACAGGCGCTTCCAACGGCAGGGGGCGGCGGTGATTCGCCGTAGGCGTCTTCGATCCGCCGCCCCCGTTTGCTCGCAAAGGGGTGCGCGGCGTGCTGAAAATTAATTTGCCCTTTGGGCTACTCCAACAAAACAATACAATGGGATCTCGGCGCATCCCTCCAGCCACCCCGGAAGAATCCCAAATGCAGAAAACTCGCCTCGCATATTGCTAAGATGTCCTCCACAACGGCCCGAAATTGTACAAGATGCCCTTCAAGACGGCCCAAGAGGGCCAACGAAGCCTTCAAGTTCGCCCAAGATGCCTCCAAGACGACCCAAGATGGCCCCAAGACGGCTTAACATGCCGCAAGACTGCCAACGGGACCTCCAAGGGGCCTCCAAGACTTGGGAAATAAAGGTAAGCAGAGTACGTCTACGGCTGCCCCGAACTCAACACTTGAAGCTAGGACAACAACACATGAAACGTACGGTGCACTAGGTAATGATGGGCCGAATTGAACTGATCTAAACCACGTCGACCAACCTGGCAGGATCCACAATAGCATGAGGTAGGCTGAGACAAACTGCGCCAAGATATACCGCGCGAGGCGACGATAGCCTCATACAAGCCAAGGTACGGAGAGGGTAATGGACAAGGAACCCTAAGACACGGAATCCAGGGTCTGAAACCAGTGCAACACCGATGTGGGCTTGGCCATGGATATCTCGGCCGCCCTCATCAGAAAAGGAATTCCCCAGGGTCTGAAACCTCCAGGGCACATTCCTCAACGAACGCCCCCACCGCCATTCTGCTAGGATAGGCTCGAAGCACCGCTGCGAGAACTCGAGCTCAGGCAGACATCGGTGCGACCTCCCAGGACACCTCCGCGCGGGCGGGGGGGGGGGCACGTGCTCGTCGGGGCCACTCTCGGAGCCCTCGTGCTCCACGAACTCGTGGAGCACGGGGAAGATGTGAACCTGAGGGCGGCATCCCCAGGCATCCGGCGTCGCGAAAACACCGAGACGGAGGTGTTCCATAATTTTCGGCCTCTCGGGGCCTTTCCTAGAGGAAGAAACACTGCATAATCATAATGTGTTGGCGCTCCGCGCGGGTTCCTTGGGTCCGCGCTGGACCCCGCTCCATGGCGCGCGGAGCGCCCAAAGGGGCGGCGCCGGAGGTGCCGCTGGGGGGCCCAGGCGCCGATCCAAGAAACCCGCACGGAGCGCCACGTGTTTGTGTTCATGGCGTTTCTTTTAATTCGGCTTACACCCTGCGAAATGCTTTAGAAATCATGGGTTAAGAAATTCATAGTCTCAGAATTTGGAGAAAAAAACCCAGAATGTCTATTCAAATCTTAGGATTTACATTGAAACGTTAAGAATAATCGAGACTCTGGCCGAAAGCTTAAGTTTTCTTAAGCATCGCCTAAGGTGTACCTGGGATGAAAAGAAAAATCAGTCCTGGGGAACTGCTCGAGAGGTCGGGGCCCCGTGTTTTGAGCAAAAGCCGGGACGCCGGGCGCCTGGGTCTGCGGGGGTCATCCCGTCCGACCCGCTGCTCGTATGATCTCGGCCGGGCTGGTTTGAGAGATGTCCTCTCCATTGGCACGCGATGGTTCATCAGTGTGATCCAGATTTCGTAATAAAGGGAGGGGGGTCTCATTTCGGGGGGGGGGTCTCTTCCAGGCTATCTTGGAGGGCCTGGGGGGTCTGGGGACGATGTTTTGGAGGGTTCTCCCACGGGGGAGGTCTGAAATGGCTTGTCTTGGAGGGTCCAGACCCCCTCCCTTTTATCACGAAATCTGGTGTATTAATCATGCGTACCGTCCAGCCCTATGCCTCGTGTTCGGTGCTGTATCACTGCACATATTGTCATCCGTGCTCCACTGTGTCTGCTCTGTCCCCGTGCGCATACACCCTTTACCATTTACTTCCGTCCACGTCCGAAAACTCGGACTTCATCACCTTCTTGCTTCTGATATGCAACCTCGCTCTTATCCCATCCTTCTCCTCAGCCGTGCCTTCATGCTTCAGCCACGTCGCCATCAAGCGAACAACTTGTGTTCTCTCATGTGGTCGCCTAAGAAGAGAACCTCGCCTAGAAGCGCAAACTAGAAACAAACAAAGACCGCGCCGCGAAGAAACGCGTGTTTTTCCTTACGCAACCACGTACCTGTCACATCATGATTACGAAGGAGCTGGACACAAAGGATTTCGGGCGTTCCGTGAAAGTGGAAGTGCGAAGGGCTGGGAAACTAGGCAGGGACCGACACGAACCCGCAACAATCATGACGAGGTCGCCGGGGCTGGAAAAACAAACGGAAACTGGGCAGGGCTGGCCCAAGTCACGTATTCCAGCTTGCCATTGGGAAAACCAGAGGTACCGATACCGCGACTCTCTGCACCAGAACTTCGTGGCGAATCCAGCGGTGGCAACGAGGGCCCCCAGGGAGGCCCAACAGTGGGACAAGGGGGGAGGGGCAGCGGTATGGACATTTATTCTCCTCTGAACTGTTTCAAGCTTCCCAGTAAGTCTCTGACGTGGACCCCAGCTGCAGTAGCTGCTCGCTCCCCACCCCCGAGGCTCGCCGATGGCAGGACGTAGTTCGTATTCTGCGCCTGCTCGTGGCGCCCCCCCCCGCGCGGGGGGCGAGCGGGGAGCGCGGAGGCGGTCGGAGAGAAGACGTGCACGAAACGCAGAAGGACATACTGGTGCGTCCGACCCGAACATCTAGTACATCTATCTTGTACTATTAGAGGCCGCCTAGATGGGGTCCGAGTAGATGGGGTCAGAGGATCTCGCCGCATCGCCGGTACATCGGCGATGCATCGCCAATGCATCGGCGATGATGCGGCGCGATCCTCCGACACCATCTACTCGGACCCTGTTTTACTGTCGCATCTCGAGCCGAAGGGCTGATTCGCAGAAACTCAATCCCGTGCGTCCTCTTCTTCTTATGCGGCTTCTGCGCTCGTTCCCGTGCTTCGCATTCTTTGTACCCCGTTCGGCAAGAAAGCCAACGACTCTCCGTGGCTCCCAATAAACGTTGACTTGGAAACCCTTCGGATGGATCTGGCGCGACAGGAGACACCCGAATCTTGCCCAGGAGGTCATGCCCAGCAAAGTCCAATCAGACGTTGCACGGAAAAAACGTCCCCACCTGACAACATGTCAAGGACATTTGAACTTGACCTCCAAAAATTCGGGGGCGGCGTCCGACAGTCCAGAGGCGTGCGTGCGGCAAGGGCGCCGCTTGCACACGCACCCGCAGCGCAACGGGTGACCCGAAGCCCGAAGATGGTACCACGTAGTGCGCCCAGAAAGGGACAGAGACAATCAGCCAGTGGGCAAGCGAACGAGCGAGCGCCCATCCGGCCCCACTGCGAGCAGAGCTGCGCCCACCTTGTTGGGAGGCAACCTCCGGGAGGTCTTCGTCGGAAGGATTGGGGAGGACTAAGCCCCTTCGGGGGGCTGTTATGCCAGACTGGGCCTCGGATTAAGCCGGATTAAGCCGGCTTAAGCGGGATTCAGATGGATTGAGCCAGATTAAACGGGATGTAGCCAGACTTCGGACCAGGGCGAACTCAGAATTTGACCTCCCAGGAGTTGCATCCGAGACCTTGGGCAGGGCGAAGAAGAGCCGCTGCCCTCGGAGACATACTCGACGGACCTCGTGCCGACGGAACGCCCCCTTGCTTGCAGCACTGCGCCCCTGCGCGGCAGAAGGCCCGGCAAAAACTTGGACCCCGTGGCGGGGGGCGGGGCGTAGACGGAGACTCCCCGAGCGACGCAGGAAGAAAACGGGAGACCACGGGAGACAAGGGGCAACACCAGGAGACAACGGGAGACAACGGGAGACAAACGGGACACACAACGGGAGGCAACGGGAGACAACGGGAGACAACGGGCGACAAGGGGCGACAACGGGAGACACCCGGAGACAACGGGAGGCAACGGGACACACAACGAGGGGCAATGGGAGACGGCGGGAGACGGCGGGAGACAACGGGAGATAATTGGAGACAATGGAAAACACCAAGAGACAACGGGAGACAACGGGTGACAACGGGACGCAACTGGAGACAACGGGGGACATTGGCGCCCTACCGATCCTGGGTCACAATATCTCCGCAAAACATCGGACCCTTATAAACAAACTGCTTGAATAATCACTGACGACCAGTGGGACGGAAAAGGTGGAGGAGGAGGAGGAGGAAGAGGAGGAGGAGGAGGGGGAGGAGGAGGAGGAGAGGAGGAGGAGGAGAAGGAGGAGGAGGAGGAGGAGGAGGAGCGGAGGAGGAGGAGGAGGAGGGGGAGGAGGAGGAGGCGGAGGAGGAGAAGGAGGAGGATGAGGCGGAGAAGGAGGGGTGGGAGGAGGAGGAGTAGTAGGAGGGAGGGGGAGGGGGAGGAGGAGGGGGAGGATGAGGAGGAGGAGGAGGAGGAGAGGGAGGAGGAGGAGGAGGGAGGAGGAGGAGGAGGAGGGAGAGGAGGAGGACAGCCATGACGTTTAAGCTTGCTCAGTGCAAAGAGGAGGTGGGTGAGGAGGAGGAGGAGGAGGAGGAGGAGGAGGAGGGAGGGGACGAGGGAGGAGGAGGAGGAGGAGGAGGAGGAGGAGGAGGAGGAGGAGGAGGAGGAGGAGGAGGAGGAGGAGGAGGAGGAGGAGGAGGAGGAGGAGGAGGAGGAGGAGGAGGAGAGGAGGAAAGGAGGAAATGGAGGAGGAGGAGGAAGAGGAGTCGCAGGAGGAGGGGGGAGCAGGAGGACGCGCAGGAGGAGGAGGGGGAAGAGAAGGAGGGGGGCTGGCCGTCGGTGCCGCTGCCCCACCTCCGCCGCCCCTCACACCCTTCCTGCAGTGAGGGCCGCTGGCATCGGGCAGGAGAGGCGGACCCCTGAACAACTGCCCTCCTCGACCCTCCTCCTCCCTCCTCCTCCTCTTCCTCCTCCTCCCTCCTCTTCCTCCTCCTCCTCCTCCTCCTCCTCCTCCTCCTCCCTCCTCTCTCCTCCTCCTCCCCCCCCCCTCTCCCTCCTTCTTCCTTCCTTCTCCTCCTTCTTCCACCTCCTCCTTCTCCTCCTTCTTCTCCCTTTCCTTCCCCTTCCTCCTCCTCCTCCTCCTCCTTCTCCTCCTTCTCCTCCTCTTCCCACCCTGCTCTCTGGCGCTGCGGCGCCGCCAGTCCACAACTCACGAAGGCCAGGCGCGAGCATCCTGGCTCATTACCTGCCAGAACACCCCAGCCGAACCCGAAGACCCAACTTTCGGGTTGGCGGGGGTACACGCTCCACATGTCTTTGTCTCAATGTTTCCCGACGCCCCTCCCCCCACTGGCAAGATTCATCGCGGCATATTTCCGGAGCGCTCAGTTCTCGAGCCTGGTCTTATCACTACACGTCGGTCGGGAGAAGTAAGTGAAACCATGAAGTAGGAAGGCGAATAAAGCAGGTTGAGTCCAGGCCCTCCCAAAGAATGAGAAGCACAACAAAAGCGTATCGATTATTGAAATAAGAATCCCCCAAAGCCTACCTTCAACGACCGGTTTGTAATCGCGGCCTGGCTCCGAAGTGATGAGCTCTAAGCCTGGTTTTAGCACTGCGTGATGGCGGAATCCTTGGAATCCCTCTGCCCTGTCTGGGTTGGCAAAGCTTTTGGCTGCGCGCTGCTAGGCCCCCCAGGCAGCCCAGGCTGGCCTCCACAGGTCTCCTGAGCAGTTCGGGGCGGTCTCCACAGCCTGGCGCCGCCTCTGGCGGCGCCACTAGGGCGCTCGGCGCCACAGGATTGGGGTGCTGAGACCGCCCTGGACTACTCTCGGGGAGACGAAATACTTGAGTTTGGAGGACTGGAGTTGGCCTGACGGGCCCACCAGAAAAGTGGCGAGACCTAATCTGAAATTTGACGAGGACATCCCACGGACATCAGACCATCAAGATCCAGGACGGGCCCGTCAAAAAGCGCCGGCAAGCCCGAGCTCAAGCGAACTCGAGGCTTACGCTTCCCCAAGACTTGGGCGGACTCTGTCGAGACTGGCTGGAACTGCGGAAGGCTCGTGCGGCGTCGGCGCGCGCAAGGGTTTTCGACACAGGGTCGATCGTTCAACCTTGGATCGATCGCGCCCCCGAGCGTTCAACGGAATTCCGTCGGGGCCAGTGGCGTCACCGTGTCCCTCGGTGCCCGCGCGTCGCAGAATTCAACCTTGCACGCCTTCGCCGGCGGCGCAGAACCTACCCCACCGTCGTGCACGGGGGGGCTGCCCGCACGAGGCCCGAAGCCTGACCACCCAGGGTCCCCTGCCATCGCTCGGACGTCCATTTCCCGTGCATTTGTCGGTTTCGTGCGTGTTTTTTGTTGCGCGATGGTTCCTCGATGGTTCTCGCCGAGAAAAAATGCACACGTCCGAGCGATGCCAGGGTCCTGTGCCTTCCCCTGTGCTGCGTGGCGCCGGGGCTGGCGGCCCGCGGGCCTTCGACGATGCCGCGGAGGCGTAGTTGATCCCGATCACCTGCCGTCGCTGCCGCCGCTGCTCTGCGGAGGTGGGCACAGCTCGTCCCAGGCCGGGCCTGTCCCCCTACAGGCGGATGTTGGGCGACAAATATTTCTCAAAAATGCAACAAAAAAACTTCAAACATACTATCAAAATGGTAACATGAATTTTCCCCTCGCTATTTTCTACTATTTTTGGATATCCCTCCTGTAGAGAGGGACAGGCCCGAATCAAAACTCCTTCTGTCGAACACGGGCGGGCCCGCTGCCTTTTGGCGTGCTCTTCCGTAGGCTTCGTCGCTGCGCGCCTTTGGCCCCGGCTCGCAAAAAGTGCGGTGCCTTTGTTGGCCCCCCGTGCGTGCCGCCCCCCGGCTGCGGTGTGCAAGTTGACGGTCGGGGCGGAAGCGGTGGGCACGCGGGAAGCCCGGACGCCCGAGAGCTCCTCGAGCGGAGCCCCAATGGGGCACCTCAAGGGGCCCTGGGACACACACATAGATACACACACAAATAACAGGATTCCCCCACATATTTTCTCCCATCTGTTCTGGGTTTTTCTGTCTTTTTCCACCCACTGCCCATATTTTCCCATCTCTTCTGGGGGAGTCGACGATGAATTGTGTCTGAGCGTTTTTTCCCTTCCGGAAAGCTGAGCTCCTCGAGCGGAGCCCAGAGGGTACCCTCGGGGGCTGGCCGGCGAAGAGTGGCCGAGGACGGGCCGAGCAGGCAGGGGCGCAGGGGTGCCCTCGGGGAGCCGCCTGTCCTCACAGTGGACGCGTGTCAAAAGGATGCGCGGTAAGGCTGCGAGGCCTTGGAGGGTCAGGTGCAAGGACGGGCCGCGGAGGCAAGGATGCAAAGGTACCCTCAGGAAGGTTGCCCCTCCTTCCTATGCGGGCTGACTCTGCCATGCGCGTTGACCGTGATGCAACGTTTCGGCTGATCTGCGATGCCGACCTTGTGATGGGCCTGTTATCCACCACCACCACAAGAAGTTGGAGGGGGGAGGGAGGTGGAAGGCGAGGAGGAGGAGGAGGAGGAGGAGGAGGGGGAGGAGGGGGATGAGGAGGAGGACCCCCTTCCCCTCCAACTTATGGTGGAGGAGGAGGAGGAGGAGGAGGAGGAGGAGGAGGAGGGGGAGGAGGAGGAGGACCCCCTCCCCCTCCAACTTGTGGTGGTGGTGGAACACAGGCCCCAGCACACTGGGGCATGCTTACCCAGGGCGCTCCTGCCCCTGGGAGGACACGACACGGCGGCGCGCGGCCGATGTATTTTTGTGGCGCCGTGCGTCGTTTGCTCCCCCACAATCGCCTGCACCGGTGGAACTCAGATTGAGGATTCGGGGAGACGTAAGACCCGGGTACGGGGGACTCGGAAATCCCCGACGAGGTCGTCAAAAACATGACGAGGCCGAGCCTGCATTTTGACGAGGCCTCCCGCTGCAGACATCCCACGAAACTCCTCCTCGTCAAAATCCGAGTCGCGGTCGTCAAAAAACGATGGCGAACACACAAATAAATACACACAAATAAAAATAGTCCCCTATTTTCCCATCTTTTCTGGGTTTCTGTCTTCCCCCCCACTTCCCATATTTTCCCATATTTTCCTGGGAATCGAGGATTAATTGTGTCTGTGTGTTTTTTCCCTCCTGAACAATCGCCTGCACTGGTGGAACTCAGATTGAGGATGGGCAGGGGCGTCGCCAGCACACGTTTCCACCTGCGGCCCCCTCTACACCTTGGGAGAACTACGTGTTGTTGCTGGTGTTGCCCCCCACGCAGGCTGTTGTCTGGGGGGGTTGTCTTCGTAAACTCGCGTCGTCCTCACGCTGCCACACCCACGTGTGGAAACGAGCTGCCAAAACGCGCTTTGCGACATCTTGCCCGCCCGCTTCGTCTAGTGAGTGATCGGGTGAATCCGGCGACGAGTTCGAAGCTGGCGTTCTTGCTTCCAGATCTCGAACACATGCCAGGATGCGTCACCGCCCGTGGGTACTCCCATGAACCCCATAACGGACCCACGATGCCCGCAAGGTGCCCCCAACCGAGCCCAAGACGCCGGCACGATGGCCCGAGAGGCACGCATCCTGGCACTGCTCCCGTTCTATCACGTGAATCCCTTCGGCCCCACTGACTCCAGCAGCGCACTCCAAACCGGCGCTGCAATGTGGGGGGGTCATCGCGGCAACATCGCCCACGGCAGACTTGTGTCGTGACGACCTCGACGTTGGCTTCTGACACCGCGTGGATCCTTCGACCTTGTTGCGGGCAATAGTTATATCCACATCCAGTGCGTCTTGGAGTCTTGGGCTCTCTTCCCCAGAAACCGTAGACGCACTGGATATGGATAAAAATCTGGCCCCGAGAGGCTTGATTTTAGCCATATCATATCCAGTGCGCCTCGGCGTTGCGGCACCTCTTCCTAAACAGTCCAAGACGCTCTGGATATGGATATAAGTATTGCCCGCAAGGAGGAGGAGGAGGAGGAGGAGGAGGAGGAGAAGGAGCAGGAGGAGGGGGAGGAGGGTTAGGAGGAGGAGGAGGAGGAGGAGGAGGAGGAGGAGGAGGATCATGAGGAGAACGAGCCGGAGGAGGCCCTCCGCAGGACGCCTGCCGCCGCGCCCTTCGACCTCGTGTGCCCGCGGCTTCCGCACCGCGCGGACTGCTCGACGTCGGCCGCTCCTCGGCCGCTGGCAAGCGCTCCGCCTGGCACGCCCGCGCTGGGGCCGCCGCAACGCTCCGGCAGGGCACGAGCCCACCGCGCCGGCATCCGCTTCGGAAGGGGCCCTGGGACACACAAATAAATACTCCAGATTTCGTAAGAAAAGACAGGGGCGAGCCATTTCAGACCTCCCCCGTGGGAGAACCCTCCCAAACATCGTCCCCAGACCCCCCCAGGCCCTCCAAGATAGCCTGGACGAGATCCCCCCCGAAATGAGACCCCCCTCCCTTTATTACGAAAATCTGGTATACACACAAATCACAGGATTCCCCATAGTTTACCATACTTTCGGGTTTTTTGTCTCCCTCCCCACTTCCCATCTTTTCCCTCTATTTTCCAGAGAGTCGACGATGAATTGTGTCTGTGTGTTTCCTCCCCTCCTGAGCACCCTACCACTACCCCCCACGATTTCTGGGGGGCAGGGTGGGGTTCACTTCGCTCGGGAGGTCCCGAACGAAGTGAACCCCACCCTCCCCCTCAAAAAGCGTCGGGGGTAGGGGTAGGGTTCGCGTGTGGCCCCCTATCCGCTCCATCCGGTGAGTCCGGCGACCAACTCCGATTGGAAGTTGGGCGAGGGCGGGCAAATCGGTGGCTGCTAAAGCAGTCTTCCTGACAGGAAAACAAAGAGATTCCCGGAATCGAGCTCAGAGAACTCAATAGTCAACGGGCTGCTTCCTGGAGAGAAAAAAGAACATTTCCCGGAGCTCCGTTTTAGCAGCCACGGGTTTGCCAGCCTTCGCCCGGCTTCTGATCCGAGCTACAGAAGGCCCGTATCATAAGGATGCGCGATAAGGATGCAAGTGCCTTGGACGCCCACTTCCGAAGCTGTTCGAGCGGGGCGCGGCCAACAAAAGTGGCAAAAGAAGGGCCGAGGAGGCAAGGATGCCAGGGCACCCTTGGAAAAGTCGCTCAACGTTACTATGCGGGTCGAGAGCTCGACCACAAGAAGCCTTCCACAAGAAGCCCAGCCCTGAGACCCCAGGACGTCCATCGATGTTTGGTGTGTGAGCGTAACGCTCTCTATAGCAAAGCCATCGAAACCAAGAAACCCAAGGCATCCTCGAGGCAAACAGGGTGTGTATTGGCACGAACTTCTGCTGTACTCACACCCAGACCCTCGCATGATCAAACATGTCCGTGTTCACGCACGTAAGGGCACCCCTGGGACGGTTGCCCATCCTCACTATGCGTGTCGACTGTAGCGCTCGGTCGGGCATGTCCCCCTACAGAAGTATTTTGGGCGAAACATATAAACAACAGACCCCCAAAAATTACAAAACAAAAAAACAAAACTAGTCAAAACATCGTCCCCAGACTATTTTTTACTATTCTTGAATATTCCTCCTGTAGAGAAACATATTCAAAACATCGTCAAAACATTGAATATTCCTCCTGTAGAGAAACATAGCCAAAACATAATCAAAACATCGTCCCCAGACTACTTTTTGACTATTCTTCACTATTCCTCCTGTGGAGAAGCAGGCCCGACCGCACTGCAGCGCTCTCGCGCGCGAGCGCCCTCGCACACCCGCTCCCGCAGAGCGCCTCACCCTTCCCGCGAGAAAATGCCGCTGGGGCGCCACTGCACCGACAGCTGCGGATGCCTCTGCTCGGCGGCGAGCGAGGGTAATGTTTCGATGCTCATTCTGGGGACCTTCCTGGAGCCACTCGTTCCACTCGTGCGTCGAAGCTGCGTCGAACCTGAGTCGAACCTGAGTCGAACATGAGTCGAACCTGAGTCGAATCTGAGTCGAACCTGAGTCGAACCTGAGTCGAACTTGAGTCGAACCTGAGTCGAACAGATCCATTAGGTGGCCCCCAGGAAGGTCCCCAAAACGAGCATCGAATAATGTTGCTCCCATCGTACTTAAGGACCACATCCCAAAGACAATCTCGAGCACCTGGAAACGTGTCGGAAGAATGTCGTCACAGTGTCGATTCCGTGTCCGACGCGGGTGTCTCCCTAGAGTTTCGGTGCTTTCTGGTGCTCGGAAACCTGGTTTCACCGGGTAGGTGCTTTCTGGTGATCAAGGCCAGAAAGTAGGTTGGAACATCATAAAGAAAGCGAGGGGGGAAGCGGGAAAGGGGCGGGCCTTCTCAGAAGCCTCGGAAGTCCCCAAGCCTTCTGCGAGGTGCCCCGAGCCCTCCCCGAGGACAGCGCAGACTTATCAGAAGGCGCGAGGGCCTCCGAGAGGCCCCGCCGCCTGCTGAGAAGGCCCTCTCCTTCTCACTTCCCCCCCCTCGCTCGCCGCCGGCCGGTCTGCTTGAAGGGGCCCTGGGACACACACAAATAGATACACACAAATGAAACTATACCCCATATGTTCACATCCTTTCTGGGTCTTCGTCTCCCCCCCCCCACTTCCCATATTTTCCCATCTTTCCTGGGGAATCGACGATTCATTGTGTCTCTGTGTGTGTCTTTGTTCCCTCCTGACTGCTGCCACACCGAAGATCTGCCACGGCTCCGCTCCTCCCGCGGGGTCTCCTGGTACTCGCCGGAGCTGTCCATGGCCAGGAGGGGGCCTGCCGGCCGCGGGGTCGGAGGCAACTACGGCAGGTTCGTGTCGTGCCGACCCCAGCGTTGGTTTTTGACACCGCGCTGGATCGTTCAACCTTGAACGATCGGCCCTCACCGCAACGTCCGATCGTTCAACATCGATCGATTCTGGGTCGCCGGCGGCGTTCAACCTTGAACGCCCGCGCTGGGGTCGCCGCTGGTCGACACGACGCAAACCTACCGTAAGCGGGATGAAGCTGGATTAAGCCGGATTTCGGACCAGGGCGAAGACTGAATTTGACCTCCCAGGAGTTGCATCCGAACCTAAGGAACCCTGAATAAGGAACGAGGCCCCTTTCTTCCATAAGTTCAATCAACTTCGATTTCCCAGCGAAGACAGACTGTGAAACAATTAAGGAACACGGAGCCCCTCCCCAACGACCGGAGAAGAGAGAATGAGGAGGTCCAGGAGGATGGGAGGATGTCGACAATGGAGAGACGGAGGAGAGCGAGGCGGAGAAGAAGCAGGAGGGCGGAGGAGTGTGTGAAGGGCACGTAGCGAGCGAAGCCAGAGGCAGAAGGAGAAGAAATGAACGAAGGCTTACCTGCCCCAGCATACTTACAAATCCATAGACACCTGCGTGGAGTCAGTGATCACACCGCCTTCCCGTCCGCATGAAAACGCATGCGTGAACGTACACACACACACAGACACACACACACACACACACACACACACACGCATGACCAGAAGCAAGCGCACGCACACACACACACAGGAGCGCGCCGACGCACACGCGTCCCACACGCAGGCATGTACGGGCGCTGGCGGAAGTTCATGAACATACAATGACGCACGCACGTATTCAAGCAAAGGATTCGTGAAAACCGTTACACCCACGAACATGTGCGCGCACACACGAGCGCACATCCACACACAACGCCAATACGGTCACGCCAACACACACACACACACCGGATTTTGGCAGAACGGCCACCACATACAAAGATGCAGAACACCGGCTTATGGAGGGGAAGGGCCCTGGTGCAAATCCACGGCCGAGAACCTTCGGACGCTGCCTTTCCCCAGAGGCGCCATGTGACACACTCAGTCGGCCAGCTGGTGCCATGCAGTTTCGATAAAGCCATACCAAATCTAATAACTGCGGAGGGCCGCATACTCGTGTCAACAATTCTTCACAATCCAAACAAAGCATGATATCATCCGTTCGTCCAGTTGGATTGCAACCCGAGAACCCTTCAGATACGTATCACGCTTGGTCGGGAACGTCTTCATTCGCTCCGAACGAAAATTTTCAGATCCGTACATCGATAAACCAATACGGCCACCCTTCGGGTGATGTGGAGATTCGGTGTGTGTGGGGGGGGGCAAACGTCTCACTCGATCGCGCTCACTATCAACATCACAATCGATGCTACTATCTTTCTTTCCATCGATCTCACTATCGATATCGCAATCAATCTCATTATCGATCTCACTTTCGATGTCACTACCGACCTCACTATCGATCTCACTATCAATCTCACGATCGGTCTCACCATCGATCTCACTTTCGATCTCACTACGGGACAGCGACGGGGCAGCGACGGGACAGCCACGGGACAGCCACGGGACAACGACGGGACAGCCACGGGACAGCGACGGGACAGCGACGGGACAGCGACGGGACAACGAACGGATACCGACGGGACACCAACAGAACACCGACGGGACACCACGGCGGGACAACCCGGCCACCGCCCGTCCACTGGGGGGAGGTTCGGACGACTGTCTGGCCCCGCCCTAGCAGCAGCGGGGTCATTCCTGTTGCCCGCCCACGCAGCTTCGCCTCGCCCGCACGCACGACACGAACCCGAACCCGAAACCGGTTTTCCCTGTAGGGGGCTCTCCGTTCCACTTCGGCCTCACCCCCCAACCTCCCGTAACAATGAACAAAAGAAGGGCGTCGTAGGGTTCTGTGTGGGTTCTCAGGGCCATCTTTGGCACCATCTTGGGTTGTCTTGGGCCGTCTTGGGGCCCTCTTGGGCAGTCCTGAGGCTTCTTCGGGCGGTCTTGGGTGCCTCTTGGTGCCCATCGAGGCGCTTATCGGGTCCCGTGGGGGCCCTCCAAGAGCTCTCCTGGGTCGTTTGGAAGCCTTCCGGGAGCGATTCCACGATACTGCTGCTTTGGAGTCCTCTCCGGAGCCGATCTTACTTTACCAGCCTGGAACATACCCCCCGCATCCCTGAGAGTGTCATCGCTATTTGGCGTGTCAATCTTAGGGATAGGGATAAGTTCGAGGTTGGTAATTACTGTCTCGAACGACACTGCAACTGGCCCGGAGTCCGCCAGCGAACTGCACGGTGCACCCCGCATCCCCTAATTTGGGACAAAAAATGGTACCCTCCGAACCAGCGGTGCTCGCCGGAGGCGCTTCCCGTCATCCGCAACAGCACACCAACACCGAAGGCCAAAACGATAGCTCCAAGCCCTCCACGGAGAGGCACGGCAACAGGCGTGCAACGTCACCATCGCGCGGCGCTTCAATGCTGCTATTATGTCGGGCATGTCCCCCTACAGGGGGATTTTCGATGGGAAAATAAAATATTTCAAACATGCTCAAAAATACGCCATTTTTTGTTTTAAATAGTCCCTGGACTATGTTTGGACTATTTTTTGATTATTTTGGGGGTATCTTTTGTTTTTCGTCGAAAATCCCCCTGTAGGGGGACAGGCCCGACTTAATGCTACTGTGTCGCAGCGTGCCGCGCAACGGGACATGTGCGCGGCAACGCAGCGGCAGGCGCTGTGCAGCAACGGGGTCCCCTCGAGGAACCGAGGAACCGGCGAACAAGCTAGATGTGAAGCAGGCGTGGGGCGGCTATGACATGGCCTTCTGCTGTGGCTACGGGGCAGCCTTGAGCAGTACGACGCCACCGTGCCTGCAGATTCTGAGGATGTTTCAGGCGGCTTGCTGGCTTTAGCACTCCTAAGGGAGGGCCGCCAGGGGTATTGCACGGCCCCCGTTCGCGCCCAAATGGTGGGGATGTCTCAGGCGGTTTGCCTGGTTTGGTCCTCAACATCCTCCGCTTTCGGAGCAGATCCTGAGGACGCTTCAGGCGGCTTGCTGGCTTTATAGCACTCCTAAAGGGGGGCCGCCATGGGTATTGCACGGCCTCCGTTCGCGCCCAAATGGTGGAGATGTCTCAAGCGGTTTGCCTGTTTCGATCCTCAACATCATTCGCTTTCGGAGCAGATCCTGAGGATGTTTCAGGCGGCTTGCTGGCTTTATTTAGCACTCCTAGAAGGGGGCCGCCAGGGGTATTGCACGGCCCCCGTTCGCGCCCAAATGGTGGGGTTGCCTCAAACGGTTTGCCTGTTTTGGTCCTCAACATCCTCCGCTTTGGAGGCAGATCCTGAGGATGTTTCAGGCGGCTTGCTGGCTTTCGCACTCCTAAAAGGGGGCCGCCAGGGGTATTGCACGGCCTCCGTTCGCGCCCAACTGGTGGGGATGTCTCAAGCGGTTTGCCTGTTTTGGTCCTCAACATCATCCGCTTTCGGAGCAGATCCTGAGGATGTTGCAGGCGGTTTGCTGGCTTCAGCGCTCCTAAAGGAGGGGGCCGCCAGGGGTATTGCACGGCCCCCGTTCGCGCCCAAATGGTGGGGATGTCTCAGGCGGTTTGCCTGGTTTGGTCCTCAACATCCTCCGCTTTCGGAGCAGATCCTGAGGATGTTTCAGGCGGCTTGCTGGCTGTAGTACTCCTACAGGGGGGCCGCCAGGCGTATTGCACGGCCTCCGTTCGCGCCCAAATGGTGGGGATGTCTCGGGCGGTTTGCCTGTTTTGGTCCTCAACGTCATCCGCTTTCGGAGCAGATCCTGAGGATGTGTCAGGCGGCTTGCTGGCTTTAGCACTCCTAAAGGGGGGTGCGCCAAGGGTATTGCACGGCCCCCGTTCGCGCCCAAATGGTGGGGATGTCTCAGGCGGTTTGCCTGTTTTGGTCCTCAACATCATCCGCTTTCGGAACATATCCTGAGGATGTTTCAGGCGGCTTGCTGGCTTTAGCACTCCTAAAAGGGGGCCGCCAGGGGTATTGCACGGCCTCCGTTCTCGCCCACTTGGTGGGGATGTCTCAAGCGGTTTGCCTGTTTTGGTCCTCAACATCCTCCGCTTTCGGAGCAGATCCTGAGGATGTTTCAGGCGGCTTGCTGGCTTTAGCACTCCTAAAGGGGGGCCGCCAGGGGTATTGCACGGTGGCCTCCGTTCGCGCCCAAATGGTGGAGATGTCTCAAGCGGTTTGCCTGCTTTGGTCCTCAACATCATCCGCTTTCGGAGCAGATCCTGAGGATGTTTCAAGCGGCGTGCTGGCTTTAGCACTCCTAAAGGGGGGCCGCCAGGGGTATTGCACGGCCCCCGTTCGCGCCCAAATGGTGGGGATGTCTCAGGCGGTTTGCCTGGTTTGGTCCTCAACATCCTCCGCTTTCGGAGCAGATCCTGAGGATGTCTCAGGCGAGGCGCTGGTTGTCGCACCCCAGGGGGGGCAGATTTCGAGGAAGAGGAGGAGAAGGAGGAGGAGGAGGAGGAGGAGGAGTAGGAGGAGGAGGAGGAGGAAGAGGAGGAGGAGGAGGAGGGGGAGGAGGTCGGACTCGTCTGCTGCCAACGCAGACGCTGAGTTTGTCTGTGGAGAGGCGCTGATTTACGCACCCCCAGAGGGCCCAGATTGCCAGGCTGTCCCAGACTCGCTTAGGATCAGCTTCGCTCGTGCTCAGGCTCACTCATGCTCAGACGCGCACTCCTCATACTCATACTCGGACTCGCTCACACCCAGACTCGCGCACACTCAGACTCGCTCACGCTCAGGCCCGCCCACCCTCGGACCTCGTTCGTGGTCAGGCTCGCTCGTGCTCAGACCCACTCAGGGCCAGCTTCGTATCCATCATACTCATACTCAGGCGCACTCACATTCAGATCTACTCACGCTCATAATCACTCACACTCAGACCTACCCACCCTCAGATTCACTCGTAGTCAAACTCACTCGTAGTCATACCCATTCAGACTTAGACTCGTATTCATTATACTCATACTCACACTCACTGGCTTTCGCACCCCAGGGGGGGGCAGATTGCGAGGATGTCCCAGACTCACTTGTGCTCAGACTCGTACTCATCAGACTCATACTCAGACTCGCTCACACCCAGTTCATGCAAATAGATGCACACATGGGGAGCTCCACGCAGTGTTTGTTTGTCTTCTCTCTCTCTCTCTCTTTTATTTGTTTGTTCTCTCTCTCCCTCTCTCTCTCTCTCTCGCTCTCTCTCTCTCTCTCTCTCTCTCTCTCTCTCTCTCCCTCAGTTTATATAGAGACACATATACGACCATCGGCCCATCCCGCGATGAGTCTGTGAATCTCCTGGGATCCTATGGGTGGGCGTCTCGGAAGCCATGACATTCCACGAATTTGGCCGTTCTGGGCCTGATTGGGCGCCGTCTTTGGGCCTCGTTGGGCCATCTCGAGGCAATCTTGGGCCGTGCTGGGTCCCTCTTGGGCCGTCTTGGGAGGCCTGGGCTCCCATGGGGACCTCTTGGGCCCTCCTGGGGGCCTCCTGGGACCCTCGTGGAGCTGTTCCAGAAGCATCTTGGGGCCGCCTTGGGATTGTAGGGGGCCATATTGGGGCCCTCCTGGGCCGTCTTGAGCAATATTGGGAGTTATTTGGGTCGATGTCCGAAGTCCCCAGAACCATCTTGGGCGATTGCTTGTTTGAAAAAACGATGGTGCCCACATCCTTGTCTTGCCACTCCTCCTCATTTTCCAGAGCAGCAGATCTGTTTCGAATAACACGGCGCCCAACGAGCCAGGCGACGGCCTCTGGGAGGATCCAGCTGTGTTGTACCAGATCTGGATACGTGCCTGTCGCTTGAGACTGACAAGTGAATCGCCGTCCTCGTCAACAGCATAATCATCATCATAATCATCATCATCAGCATCGTCATTAGCACCAGCATCATCAGTATCAGCATCGTCATCATCCTCATCATAATCAGCATCAGCAGCATCACATTCATGAACACCATCATCATCAGTGACCTGTGCACCTGGCAGGCGGAGGCTGGCCACGGGTGCACTTAGCGGAGAATGGGGTCGGTCTGCTGGTCGGTCTGCTGGAGGGTGGTCGGTGGGGTCGTCGCCTGGTCACTCCGGCTGCATTGCCTCTGCCAGCGAGTTGCACAATTGCTCGTAGGATTCCGAAAAATAACGCTCGCGATCTCCTGCCGCATCGTGCGTGTGGTGCCCTTTTCGTTCATCATGTGGGTAATGAGACTTCGCTTCCTTTGTGTTTTGCTACACGGGATGCTCTTCAAGCCTCGAAAATTATGAAGTATGTCTGCTATATCGGCTATTTCTGTTTGAGTTTACGTAGCTGCTTGCGGGCATAGTGGTCGTCGATAGGCGTCTGATGTCGTGCTGATCCTTGGTCGGGTTGTTGCTTTACTTGTAGTCTGTTTGAGATTACTGCATTTCTGTCGTTCACGGAAAAATGCCCTGGGGTACTACTGGCGGCAGCGGCGTCCATGATGACTTGTTGGATGTGTTCGCTCAACGCTTCCAGGTCGGAGGGCAATTTGCGCCGGTGTGAGTTCGGCCGTTGGTAGTCCTGGAAAATCTGCGTGTTGGCGATAATTCCTGTCGGGGATTGAGGTGGGAAGGTGTGGTGCTGCTGACGTCGCTCGTCGTCACGTCCCGGTCGTCTGCTCATCATTCTTGTCGGTACACGCATGTCGATGCTATTGCAGAGGCCCTGGGACACACAAATAAATACGCACAAGTAACAGGATGCCACATATTTTCCTATAATTCCTGGGCTTTTGTCTTCCCCCCCCTTCCCATATTTCCCATCTATCATCTTTTTCTGGGGATCGACGATTAACTGTGTCTGTGTGTTTTTTCCCCTCTTGAGTTATGTCCGACGCCCATCCAAGAGGCCTCAAAACGGCCCCAAGACGGTTTCGAGTGCCCACGGATCCCTTCAAGGCCGCCCCAGAGACAAACATAGCTCCAAAACAGAACGGGCAATGTATTAGCTGTGCCTTCTCACCTTTTCGCTTCCGATGCGCCTCGGAGGCCTCAAGACGGCCCCAAGATGGTCTAAGAGAGCCCAAGATGGCTCCAAGACGGCCCCAAGAGCGCCCAAGCGCGCGGCCCGGAAGACGCCGTTTTTGGGTCTCCGAGGGGGGGTGGCCTGAATGTACGACCCCCCCTCTTTTTTGAACTGTGAGCCCAACGTTGCCTCAAGAGGCCTCCCAGACCCTCTTGAAGAGCTCTCAGAGGGCCCCCCGACCTTCCAAAAGAGCCTCAAGAGGGCCCCAAGAGTGCCCCAAGTGACTCCGCGATGACCCCAAGGGGGACCCAAGATGGCTCCAAGAGACCTCCAAGAAAATACTTCCAAGGCG